>OZ024865.1:8247796-8285296 GCA_964017155.1 Oasisia sp. SBJ-2009 | reverse complement strand
CTCCGCTAGACAGAATGTTTGTTATTATAGAACTACAGGCATCTGGACAAACTCTTAACACAGCATCTGCTACTTTAATATCAAACAAACGAAACCGAATAGCAGACATCCCTATTCCTGAGCATTTGATTTAATGTCACCTTCAGAACTTGACATTAAGGCTTGATATTGGGTTGGAGAGGATTCTGGTCTACCTTAAATGTGCTGGTCTTACTGTTGTAGAAAAAGCTGTATTCACACAAGTATTGATATACAGATATATGTAATGCAGATTGACTAACTCTTGTCACTCAATTAATTTTTTTCGGTTCGCATTCGTTGGTAGTAGTAAGGTTAGAGAGAGAGAGAGAGGGGGGGCGGGGGTTTGTGAGAGTGAGAGCGAGAGTGAGAGATAGAGTGAGTGAGTGAGTGAGTGAGTGAGAGAGAGTGAGTGAGTGAGAGAGAGAGTGAGAGAGACAGAGAGTGAGATAGACAGACGACCAAGAGAGAGAGAGAGAGAGAGAGAGAGAGAGAGAGAGAGAGAGAGAGAGAGATGAGTGAAGAGAGAGACATAAAGAGATACATAGAGCGTGCGCTTGTAACTGTAAATAATGATATATTGTTTCCAAAACTAGTCACTTGTAGCTACCCTCTTTTATTTCACACACTTTCTTTGCCATCTAATACATAAGTTACACATTTATTTTAATGTTGCATTTATTAGTATTTATAAGTATTAGTTGATCAGTTAATGTATTTTATATTTTATAATTTATCATGGTGGACTGTATGTCAGCAGTCTCGGAGGTCTTAGTACAGGTCTCTCTCAACATTTATTATCACATGTCACGTATTATAAATGTACTACAGGTGTATTGTGTTAAGAAAAGTGTCCTTCCATTTTCTCTCCCCCTCTGCCCCATTTCCACTTCCTCTATCTAACTAGCTCACTCGCTCGCTCGCTCGCTCGCTCGCTCGCTCGCTCACTCCCTCACTCACTCACTCACTCACTCACTCACTCACTCACTCACTCACTCACTCACTCACTCACTCACTCACTCACTCACTCACTCACTCACTCACTCACTCTGTCACTCTGTGTGTCTGCACGCATGCACGCATGCATGCAGACACACACACATACATACACACACATACACACACACACACACACACACACACACACACACACACACACATTGACATATTTTGCAGAAGCATAAAGCTCCCATGTTCCGGCTACGACACCTGCATCCTGTGCAATTTTGGCAGAGCTAGCTCATATTTCATTTCCAGTTATTAGCTTTATTTCTTCTTCCAAGCTTCTTTTGTGAGTACCCGTTGATCTACCTACTCTTCCTCTTCCAGGTCGCATCCATTTGAAAATAACTATTTTAAACGTTTGTGGTGGTGCTTTAATTTTCCAAATATAAATTGTGAGTTCTTCAGAGACATCGTCCATAAAACCCTCGAAGTCAACTCTCGCCTTATTGATCCTCGATGTTTCCAGTTAGAGTTTTATAAAACAATTATGTTTGTTTTCAGGTTTCTGGTTTTAGTTATTTAAAAAAACCTATTATATTGATTGTATATATTTTTTGTTTGCATAACTCATGTGATATTAACTGCAACGTTGATTGTGTTTGCTTCAGGACTCACCTGTGACTCACCTAGTCCAATAGACTATGCCGAAGTAAACATCAGTGGCATGGGCATTGGTGACACTGCCAATTACACTTGCACTGATGATTTCTACTTCCCTAGTGGGGCCAGTTGGACTGTTAGTACCTGCACATTGGACGGTTGGACATCGATCGAGGGGAAATGTAAAGGTAGGCTGATATGGTGACTGAATATACAGATATCTGAGACAGTAATATTGTTTCACAGCAAGATGACAAAGTGAGCTGTTAGTGTTCACCTTTTAAGTTTGCTGGCCATGAGACCAGTCCATAAGATTTCAGGTTGAATCAGAATAACTTCTTAGTTACAACGTTGGCAGCTTACATGTGGGTTTGTAACATTCAGTAGATATTAGATTGATCCAAAACACCAGGTCACACACAATCAAGTTTATTATGAACTATCTTGTCACTAATGTGTGCGAAAGCATTGCAACATGTACAACCAATATCATAAATATACATGTCTCGTGTTGATGAGGGCAATGCAATATATTACTGTATACTGTTTACTGACAGACGGAAGTCAGGTGATTGAATTCAAACTGCTACTGCTGTTATTTTGTGCTTTAATCTGTCTTGGCCCTGCTCACATTTCATCGCTCGTAACTCCATACATGCTGACCAGGTCACTTTGATCGGCTGATTTGGTATGTTGACTGTTCTGAGACATCTGTTAAAGACATACTTATACCAGCAGTATTTTAATGAACTTTGCAGGGTGCACATGTAACATTTATAAATATGGAACTTTTCTATATGTATTCATTATTTGTATTAACTTATTCTAACTATTTGAGTAATTTAACCGTATTTGTAGTGTAGGTGTTTAACTGTTTAAGTCATTTGACTTATTCTTGCATGCTATGTACTACATACTATACTGGTAGACAATGAAGAGAAGTTCGAGGCTCAAATGACAGGGGACAGCCTGAAACGAGATTACAAGAGGGCTGACATGAATAGACACAAACGGGTCACCTTTTGGAGAAGAGAGGGAAGATGGAAGATGCTTATATGGGAAGCAGACGACGCAACAAAATGACATAGTCCCTACTGTGGAAGGGACGAAGGGGAAGAATATGTGGAAACACCCACTACACGTGTCACTCATAAATAATGACGTTCATTTTCTGGGACTTTATAAGTTTGTTAATGAACTTTTTAAATTTGTCAGGTGATGTACAGTTTATGCCAATTTGATATTGTGTTTGCAGGAGCCCATGCATGGATTTGTAGTCTGATCAGATTTTAAAGTCTGTCTAGATGTTGAGTTTCTCAGGTAATTCGGGTATAAAGGGGGACTACAATAATTAATTAATGCGTCAATGGATGCAAACCAATGGTTACAAACGTCGTAAGTCAGGAGGCATTATCGCTGAAGTGTGAAATGCCTCGATCACTCAGACTTACGTTGTCTTTTCAGTTCACACAGAACGCGGCTCTCCTTTGTACACTTTGTTGATCGCCAGAAAGAACGGCATCTGCAAAGTCGCAGTTAACAGCTCAGTGACACCTCCAGTATTTGGTTGTTCACACGTCCTGCTGAACTATAGTAAGTCGTATCAAATAGTTGGGATACGACAGTTCCAGAGTAGTGGGATTATGGCAGATTCAAAAGGCAAACCTTAATTATGAGATATCGTTAAACATTAATCATACCTCTGGCTATGGCTTTCGATTACTTGGTTAATCGGGAAGGTGATATGTATAGAGGTCAGAATGAATGTTAAGTAAAGCATATGCAGTATAATTAGCTCAGTAGCGGAAGCACTGGTAATACAGCAAGCTCTAACATATTGGACATTTCTTTGTATATTTGCATTCAAGTTGGAAAACAGTTTGCATTATTGCTCAGTAAAACTGAGCATAACTATAATTTGTTAATAACTTAGCATGTTGTGGTGAAATTGTGATGTTCAACAACAAATGATTCAGAATGTTGTCGTGGTCATGGTACAAACACCTTCGACCTGACCAACATATAATTGTTTTCTTTGCCAATAACAACAATAAGAAAAATATTTATGTAGCACCATTAATCTAGATAAAATTCATGGTGGTAACAGTCCCAGAAGAGTTGATAATAAAATATATTACGCAGACGACAAATTGCCATGTTATTTTAGATATTGTCGAAGATATGCTTAAAACGCTGTCACCCATAGAATAATTTATAATCATAAGTGTCTGTTGGTTTTGCCAGCGTCGTATGTGTTGTTGTTAACACGGTGTACACTAAAATGTGTAACATAGTTATATAAATATGCTTGTAATTCATGTTTTCTAGTTATTAGTTTATATTGCATGGTCACTTGTATTTAAACATGTTTCTGCTGTAGAAACATAACATGAATTCAAATCAATACGAACACGCTTCGCGCAAAAAGTATGACTACGCCCTAGGGGTACTCTTGTGACATTTAATGGTGTGGCTTCCGCGATGCATATTTAATGCAATTTATAGATAACTACATTAAAGTAATTATTGATCCTATTACGACATCACCCAAATATACACTACAGTGCAACATGATTTGCAATACTAACCGCATATGTTCATAACACAATGACATATATACAATGAATTGCTTGAAATCAGTGCCACACAAAACTTAAAACTAGGATCTGTTTTAACTAACACATGTATTACATGTTGCAGGTGACGTTACTGCCATCACCACCGATGATGTTCGCGGTTACATCTACTTCTACCGTAAACTTCACATCTTTCGCGTTGCAGTCAATGGCACCAATCTAGTAAACCTAAATCCCGTCGGAAGCTGTAAGTTCAAACATCCGTAATGCATTGACCATATGAAGGTGGACTATTAATGACAAATGTAGCACAGGATAGAGGTCTAAAAGGGAAATATATAGCCTACAATTTCTACATGCTATGCTTCATTTTAGCTATGTTCTGTGTCGTGGATTCTTATGGCACCTCTTTGTGTGCACTGTCCACCGTTGCCATTAGCTCTCAGATCTTAGAAAACAAATTGACTTATTCTAAAGCCTTCAAGGCTCCTCTACGGCATAGCAAACTGGTACATTTTAACGTTTCATATTAAAAACAAATAATATAGCTCAAAATAAACACTACTTGAACTCAGTAGTTTTTAAGATTTAGCTTATGCCTTGCAGTCAGGCAACTGTCCAATTTAACAGTGTCAGGGGTTGTATCGGTAACCCAGTAAGTTTATTTTTATGTTTGATTAATTGTCATTAAAATTATATGACTATGGTCTCTATTGGCTTAAAATAGTTTGTCACCTGTAAGTGACAAACATTGAAAAAATAATATTCTGGTCAACTATAGAGTACACATTCATACACTTTATTTATTAATTGATATGTTGTATTCAGACAATTTTGCTGTGTTTCTGATAATCTCATATGAGTAACCAGATAAAATGCTATTTGGATGATTATGGTGAGGATACTAGGCAATGACTATGATGCACCAAAACATATTTCATTCATTACTACCAACTCACTATATATTCCAAAGGACTTGAAAGGCCATTTGGCCCATTTCTATTAATTAACAAAACACGACTGTAACAAAGTGCATTTTTCTTGTAGTACCCTATGTGCGCTCACTAGCTGTTGACACTCAAACTGGTGATGTGTTCTTCAGTGAGAGTAGAACAGTGAAATCAGTTGGAAAGACCGCCGATGACAACAGAGAAATCGTGAATGTAGACAATCCAATATATGGCATTGCTGTTGATCCAGTGCTAAGGTGAGGAAAGATGTTGTAATTCCACTAGTCATGTCATCTACGTCTGTTGAGGAGTAACAAGTTAGCTGTTGCCAATAATTTCACCCCTCCCTCCCTCCGTTTATATATTGGACTGTTCACTCACCAGAATGTATGAGTTGGACTGTTTACCCCACAGTGTGTATGTGTCAGACTGTTCACTCACCCTAGAGTATATGCATTGGATTTTTCATCCACCAGTGTGTTTGCATTATACTTTTCACCCACCTGAGTGTATGTGTTGGACTGTTCACCCACCAGTGTGTTTGTATTGGACTGTTCCCACACCATAGTGAATATGCTGGACTGTTCACGTACCAGAGTTTATGCATTGGACAGTTCAGTCACCAAGGTGAATGTGTTGGACTGTTTACCCACCAGTGTGTATGTGTTGGACTGTCCACCCATCATAGTGAATGTGTTGGACTGTCCACCCATCATAGTGAATGTGTTGGACTGTCCACCCATCATAGTGAATGTGTTGGACTGTCCACCCATCATAGTGAATGTGTTGGACTGTCCACCCATCATAGTGAATGTGTTGGACTGTCCACCCATCATAGTGAATGTGTTGGATTGTTCATCCACCAGTGTGTTGGACTATTTAACTACAACTGGGTGTATTTGATTGTTCACCTAACAGCGGGTATGTGTTGGGTTTTTCACCCACCAGAGTGAATATGTTGGACTGTTCACCGACAATAATATATATTTAGATTGTATTCGCATTTGTATGGTTATATAAGTAATAATAAAAAAACATATATTATGTTTAAAAATATATCTTAAATAAATCTTAATTTGTATTTGATATCCAAAAAGTTGGAGACATGAGGTCACCAGTCGTATAAATTCCTATATCAGTCTGCCAAGTAAATTGTACTTTGCCTCGTAAAATGTTTTTGAAAGGAATTACCTATATATTTAACAAGTAAGTATTTATAGTAAGATTATGCACCACTGTCACCTACATCATTCTACGCACAAAAGGATTGTTTCTATGTTAACCGTGCTATTTCTCCAGGCTACTGTTCTGTGTTGAAGCACGAACATTCGTGATTCATAAACACAACCTGGAGAGTGATAAAACTACCCAGATTGTACATACACTTGGTTTGATGTCATATAATGGACTGGCCATTGACCGCTTTCACTCGCGTGTGTGCTGGAGTGCTGCTGCCAAAGACAGTGGGGGTAAGGATTGATTCATGTGCACCGGTGTTGTTAATTATAATAAAATTGTGCAGTAGTAATTGTGCTACTTTTGAGTGACAAATAAGTGTTTTGCTACACATATCTATTTTATATGAAAAATGTCACCCGATAATTCATGCAACTTAGATGGGAATGACATAGATTTAAAATATTGGCTGTTGTAGGCGGATTTACTCGCAATCTGGTTAAAGATTTTGATTTGTTCTCAGCCTTATTGCAAAATGAAACATGAAGTAGGCTAAACGGTTCCAGTTTATGTTTAGACTAATGGTAGAGAGGGTGTTTATGTAGATCGACAATTACTTTAAATATATTTATTTCATCATATATCATAATTGTTTCTTATACCAGTGGTGTTGTTAAATGACCTGTCTTACCACACCTTCCCATAAGACGTGAATTGGCACATTGGCAGGGCACTTACACTTCAGACAAATCAACACACTGATACCATATCTCAGAGCACTTACACTTCACACAAACCTACACACTGATGACATGTCTCAGTGCACTTACACTTCAAACAAACTTACACACTGATGCCATATCTCAGGGCACTTACACATCACACAAACCTGCACACTTCTGTCATGTCTCAGTGCACTAACACTTCACACAAACCCACACACTGCTGCCGTGTCTCAGGGCATTTACACTTCGCACAAACCCACACATTGTTGATATGTCTCAGTGCACTGACACTTCACACATACCCACACACTGATGACATATCTCAGTTGATTTATACTTCACACAACACCACACACTGTTGACATCTCTCAGTGTACTTTTATGTCACACAAACTCACACACCGACGCAATGTTTCAGTGCACTTACACTTCACACAAACCCAAACACTGATGACATGTCTCAGTGCACTTACACTTCACACAAACCCATACACTGATGACATGTTTCAGTGCACTTACACTTCACACACCGATGTCATATATCAGTGCACTAACACTGCACACAAATCCACACACTGTTGACATGTCGCCACATCATCATCATCATGCTGTCGGTCGCGAAGCGACAAAGACTGCTTCCATCACTTGACTGTTGCTCTCCATTTATCTCTCTGCTGTGAGAGTGATGTCCAGGAGTCGATCTTTATGTCTCTCAGCTTCAGGTTTCTCTTGATGGTATCCTTGAACCGGAGACGAGGGCGCCCTCTCTTTCTCTGACCAGAAGACAGTTGGGAGTAGATAACCTGCTTTGGTAGCGTGTCTGGTGACATCCTCATAAGGTGTCCAGTCCACCGGAGATTCTTTCTGATCAGAAGATCTTCCATAGATGGCAGCCCTGTCCGTTCGAGTATTTCCTTGTTTGTCACTTTGTCCATCCAGGTTATCGTCATGATCGATCGCAGATGTCGCATCATGAAGGCATGCAGCTTTATCACCTGTCGTCTGTACACTGTCCAGGCCTCGGCTCCGTATAGGATGGTAGACAGCACGATTGCACGGTATATCTTGCCTTTAACCCGCATGGACACATGGTGGTTGTTCCAGAGTCTCTGGCGTAGTTGGCCGAAAGATGCACTAGCCTTGGCCATCCTCCTATGTATTTCATCGTCAATGCATCCATCACTTGATATAGTGCTTCCGAGGTAGGTGAATTCCAGAACATAGTTCAACTTGTTTCCATCAACCATGATATCCTCCTCTCGGGTTCTTGTAGAGTTGGGTTGGTACAGCACTTCGGTCTTCTTGATGTTAATCTTCAGGCCAAACTTCTTTGACGCATTGGAGAAAGCATCCACTATATTATGCATCTCTTCAGCAGAGTGTGCAACCAATGCACTGTCATCTGCGAATAGTAGCTCTCTCATCAGTATCCGAGGAGTCTTAGTCTTCGCTCTGAAGTGTGCGACGTTGAATAGGCCAGCGCTCTGTCTGGACTGTATGTAGACGCCTTCCCCCATGTCTCGGAAAGCATCATCGAGCATTGCGGATAGGAAGATGGAGAACAGCGTGGGGGCCAGTACACATCCTTGCTTGACCCCATTTGTGACACTGAACGATTCCGAGACTTCCCCTCCAACACTAACATTCGCCATCATTCCGGTATGTAGTGCCTCGATCATTGTTGTGAACTTCTCTGGGCAGCCATACTTCCTCAGTAGCTGCCATAGCCCGGTCCTCCCAACTGTATCGAACGCCTTACTGAAGTCGACAAATACCATGTACAGTGGTCGGTCCTGCTCAATGCACTTTTCTTGTAGTTGTCGGAGACAGAATATCATATCCACGATGCTCCGGTTACCTCTGAAGCCACATTGAGTCTCTGGAACTACCTCTGGTGTTATGTGGGTAGATAGTCTGTTGAGTAGGATCCTGGCGAAGATCTTGCCTGCTATGGAAAAAAGAGAGATTCCTCTATAGTTCCCACAGTCTGTTCGATCACTTTTCTTGTAGATGGTTACAATGCTGGCATACTTCCATGCTTGCGGTACAGAACCCACCTCCCAGGCATTGGTGATTAGTTGGTGCAGTCTGCTGAACAGATTGTCTCCTCCGTGCTTCCATACTTCTGCAGGAATTCCACCTCCTCCAGGTGCTTTGCCATCTTTCAGGCCGGCGATTGCTTTAGCCATCTCATCCGTAGTTGGAATCTTATCTAGGCTTGTCTTGATTATGCGCTGCGGGATGTTGTCCAAAGCTTCGTTATCTGTGTCGCCAGGGACGTTGAATAGCTTCTGGAAGTGTTCTCTCCATCTTGCCACAACACTCTTGCTGTCAGAGAAGGTCTCCATTCCATCTGCTGCTTCAGTTGAACAGGGCCCTTCTTTTTAGGTCCCCACACTTCCTTCAATCCATTGTAGAAGCCCTTCATGTTGTTACTGTCAGCAGCTCTCTGCAGCTCCACTGCCTTCCTTTCCCACCAGTCTGACTTCAGTGCACGGGTGTGTTTTTGTAGCAGTCTGCAGGCTTCTTTATATGCTGCAGTGGTGGATCTAGTGCTCCTGGTTTGTAACACTCTCTGGTGGGCTTGGTCTCTTCTGCTCATAAGAGTTTGTAGCTTCTGGTCGTTGGGGTCGAACCAGTCCTGGTGTTTTCTGTCTGGCTTGCCAAGATATGTCTTTGCTGTGTTGTACACGACCTGCTGCAGAGCTGCCCATTTCTCGTCTGGTGTTGAGTTTTCCTTCTCCTCCCATTGGGCGAGAGCACTGTTCATCTCCTGCTCAAAACTCTCCCTATGGCTGGTGGTACTTAGTTTTGCTGTGTTGAGCTTGGTCGGCTTACTTGTTCCTTGCCTGCTGTGCTTTTGTCGTATTTTAAAAGCCACTTTTGACCTCAGCATCTGGTGATCGGTCCAACAGTTTGCTCCACGCATGGCTCGGGTACTGTGGATGTCCATCTTATCCCGACACCTCGTGATGATGAAGTCGATCATATGCCAGTGTCTGGAACGAGGATGCAACCAGGTGGTATTGCGTTCATCCTTCTGCTTGAACATGGTGTTCGTCACTATCAGTTCAAACTCAGAGCACAAAACCAGTAGAAGGTCGCCAATGGAGTTGCATTTCCCAATCCCATGTTTGCCCATGACCAAGGGCCACTTGTCATTGTCTCTTCCTATCCTCGCATTGACGTCTCCTATCAGCAGTAGCTTATCTGTACGAGGGATGCCACTGAGCACACTTGCCAGCTGGTTATAGAAGGCCTCCTTGTTTTCGTCTGGGTTTGTCATTGTCGGAGCATACACGCTGATAATTGTAGCAAAGTTGTCCTTGTTCAGAGGTAGTCTCATCGTCATGATTCTGTCACATACTGGCCGTGGCATTTCTGTCAGCTTTGTGACGATATCCTTTTTGATAGCAATGCCCACTCCGGCCTCCCTTCTTTCTCCTTCGGGTTTGCCACTCCAGAAGAAAGAGTATTCCAAATCGTTGAGACTACCAGACTCTGAGGACCTTGTTTCACATAGGGTGGCGATGTCGATGTTGTATTTGGCAAGTTCCATTGCTACTAGTGCCGTACGACTTTCTGGTCGGATAGCTCCTTCTCGGTCGAGGAGAGTCCTGACGTACCATTGTCCAATTGTCAGTAGTTGTCTTCTTTGTCTTCTACTTCCTAGCTGATTTTTCACTGTCGATGGAAGATGAGGTCGAGCAGCGCGGTCCTTGGTAACCCGGGCGACGGCCGATCCGGTATCATGTTTCGTGCAGTTGTACATTTCATTGAAGCTGCTAGCAAAAATTGTTGAAGTGCCGCTGGATTTTGCAAGTTACTAGCGACACTCTCTCGAGGAACAAATAGAGGTCTTACACCGGCAAGAACATGTCAAGACAGGCGCAAACTATTTGTCCCTGCAGTGGCTGGTGGAGAGATGTTGGGAGTTCCATACATCAACCGCCCTTGATGCTGCCACAGTGACATGGTTTTCTGGTTAGGGTTTGCTCCCTTAGCCTTCGGTTCTGACAAGAACCCGTACCACAAGGCAGTGGTTTACAACTCTGCATGGCAGGGGCGTCAAACTCCCTGAGGTATTGCAATACCTTCACTGCAATGCCTGTATACCAGACCACATACACTTCACACAAACCCACAAACTGATGCCATGTATCAGTGTACTTACACTTCACACACCGATGTCATATGTCAATGCCCATACACTTCACACAAACCCACACACTGTTGACATGTTTCAGTGCACTTACACTTCACACACACCCACACACTGATTACATGTTTCAGTGCACTTACACTTCACACATACCCTCACACTGATGACATGTCTCAGTGCACTTACACTTCACACAAACCCACACACTGTTGACATGTTTCAGTGCTACTAAGTGCACTTACACTTCACACAAACCCACACACTGATTACATGTTTCAGTGCACTTACACTTCACACATACCCTCACACTGATGACATGTCTCAGTGCACTTACACTTCACACAAACCCAACCACTGATGACATGTTTCAGTGCACTTACACTTCATACAAACCCACACACTGATTACATGTTTCAGTGCATTTACACTTCACACAAACCCACACACTGATGACATATATCAGTGCACTTACACTTCACACAAACCCACACACTGATTACATGTTTCAGTGCACGTACACTTCAAACAAACTCACACACTGATGACATGTCTCAGTGCACTTACACTTCACACAAACCCACACACTGATGACATATATCAGTGCACTTACACTTCACACAAACCCACACACTGGTGCCATGTCTCAGTGCACTTACACTTCACACAAATCCACACACTGATGCTTGGTCTCAGAGCACATACACTTCACAAAAACAATACACTGATGCCATGTCTCAGTGCAGTCACACCTCATTTCAACTGTTATCATACAATGATATTTTTGCTTTAGGCTTTGCTCTCAATATAACATTATCATGCTCTATCTCAAACAGCCTGTCTCAGCACCAGCTGATAATGTTCACTTTACTACATTCACCTCATTTTGTGTACCTTTTTAATCAGCCTGGTACCACCACAAGTTGTCGTAGACTAGCTAAGGCTAATGCTTGTGATATTTCATCAGCAAAACTACAAGTTGCACTTCAATCAAAACCCACACAAAACCCACACAGTCATGTATCAGGGCACTTATACTTCACAAAACTCACACACTGATGTCATGACTCATGGCACTAACACTTAACAAAAACTCACACACTCATGTTATAGTTCACGGCACTTACACTTCACATAAACCCAACACACTGATGCCATGTCTCAGGGCACTTACACTTCACACAAACCAAGACACTGATGCCATGTCTCAGAGCACTTACACTTCAAACAAACCCACACAGTGAATCCATGTCCTAGGGCACATACACTTCGCACAAACTTACACATTGATGCCCTGTCTTAGAGCACTTCACAAACACACATACTTATGTTGGTTTCATGTCTCAGAACACTTAGTTTGTAGATGTGGCTATTATATCCCAATTGAGATTGTTATTTTTAATTGTATGACTTCTTTTAGCTGTATGTAATTATATATATATATATATATATATATATATATATATATATACATATATATATATATATATATATATATATATATATATATATATATATATATATATATATATATATATATATACTTATATATATATATATATATATATATATATATGCATGCATGTATGTATGTATGTATACATATATACATTGTTTTTTTCTAGATGATTTGAACGCAATGTCTCGATTACGTTATCTATGCTATTAAATCGCTCGTGAATCTGCCTTCGTTATAGCGGCTGGTGGATCTGGATCAACGCCTGCACAAATTTCGTGTGCAGACTATGATGGCGGAAATCGTGTAGCGGTCTACAATACATCACGAAAGAATATCCATGTTAGAGATGATACAATATTTTTCACTGAAAGAACAGGAAGCCTGTAAGTCATCAAATGATACTATAAGTAAATAAATAAACATATAAATATACTTATATAGCTCCAGCTATAGTTACAACTATTCAAGGGGTTTTACATGTACATGCATACACGGTAGTAGATATAAATTAAGATAATAAGTTAAACTTAAGACTAATATTATCTCTATTTTATCAGTGTGTCGTATTAACAGATTCATAAAATGAATAAATAACAAATAAAGATATATAAGACACACCTCTTTTAAAAAGGTAAAGTTAATAAAATGTATATTTTAAATTATTAAATATACTAGGAATACATTTATTTTAGATAAAACCTGATATATATATATATATATACATGTATATATATATATTTATAGAGGTGTTATATATATATATATATATATATATATATATATATATATATATATATATATATATATATATATATATATTATGTACACACACCCACATAAATATGAGTAGATCCAAATTAAAAAAAGGTCATAAGTTAGATAATGTAAAAGAGTTATATAGTTGGTACTGATTATTAAAACAATTGTAAATATATATATATATATATATATATATATATATATATATATATATATATATATATGCAAGATATGATATAAATCTCACTGGTTTATAGTGTATGTAGGTTTGGTCCAGCTACTCTACATTGGACCATATACCATGTCAAGTGTACACAATTGCTATCAAGTGATTATTTATTCTGAACATATGCTTTCTAAACCGTAAATAGTATTATGTATTAGGATGCACAAATCATGTATACAAGTTATTGTAGACAACTTTAGCTTTTAAATATGTGCCTTTGTTAAAGTTTGCCCAAAGTTGGGAACAATACATTGTACAACAATATGCATAACACATATGTAGTTTAACACCGATGGAACCGTGATGAAAATATTTCTGATATTGCTTATCGACCTGGCATAAAAGTTGCATATATGTCTGAAAAATATATTTGTCATCTTTCAGCTCATTGCATACTGTATTACACCTAAGTGTTTGCTTTTTTAACATAACAAAGTTTGTTTAAGTTCATATAAATATCTACAGAATAATAATCCCACAGAAGGGTAAGATTCACATAGACATCAGTAAAGATGGACTTTTTACTCATCAGTTTTGATCAATTTGCAACTTGGGTTTATGTTCTGGATGTTAGACTTTGTAAAAACAACTGGTCAGTATGGGAGTTATTTAGTTGGGTGCTGTCCACAGTTGTAAAGTGGTATACTGTATTGTGCATAATGTTGTCCCTTGGTTGTTAGTAAAATGTGTAAGCAAATGTGCTTCCTAAATAACACAGTCACAGTGTTTGCTATATGATGAGTGAGGTGGGCCACATTAACCCTCACCTTGCCAAAACTATGGTGAACTTGCTACCTCACAGCTATTTCCTGTCCCTGCTTACTATTTATAGGCAATGCTAAACACATACATCCAATTTATTATTTGCTTACTACTATATATGCCAGGGAATAGGTTAAGGCACTTCATAATGCACCGTTTTGAAGCTAGTGTTTAAACTAGTTCTGGGGATGTCCTTAGCGGACTGCTGTACCATTGCATCATCTTTGCTTTTGTTCCCTGGCCAGTGCAGACCCATGGCCAGAACTATTTCGTTGCCAGTTTTTAGTTAATGAAGGTGGATTTTAGCAAAAACAGCTTGTGTGTGTAATCCATTTACATCAAACGCAACCATTATTCGTCGACAATCCAATGTCGTTTGTGCATATGGTGCCACTTTATTTTTCAATTTATTTTCAGTAACATTTGTACCACAGGTGGTTAATCACATGTATAGCTGGAACTGTTCATTAATAATCTATTGGCGAGCTGCCCTCGTTCTAAGTTCCACTAATCTTGTCATTAGTGATGATCCTTCTTATCTGGTAATCTGATAGTTTTGAAGGTAGGAAGACTGCTCTCAGGCTAAGTCCGTGAAGCAGCATGCAAGCCAACTCAGCTAGTGACACAGTAATGTTCTCTTACGACACAAATCGAGAGAACAACGGTGACAAGTTCAGATACCAAAATATAATACATAAACTAAACTACATTCGATTTTCCTGCTGAATTGCACATCATATATAGAAGTCTTGCATTTGTCTGATAATTTTAGAGGTATTATTTGACTTATAAAGAGAAATTGTGACAAATTATTTTTAATTTTTAAGCATACAACTGAGGTTTATTTACAAAATCATGCTAATATAGTGGTAGAGAGTTCATTAAATTGCCTGTAATAGATTGTTGTTTGTATAATCAGTATATGATTATAACCTTGTTGTTATGTCATTGACGACATGCATTGATGATTAACATTTGATTGCGCTTTGGAAAAGTAAATAAATTGATGGCATATTATATCTTTTTCAGAATATATTGTGTTCAGCAAGATGGAACAAAAAAGATCGGAGTTGGGACACCTGGAAAGGAAATAACTGTGATATCAGGTTAGTGTCTCCTATGGATAAACCTAGATATTTGCTAGATTTCTATGGTTCAAATGCTTTATTTCACTAACAGCTTACCTTATTTTCCATGGCGATTCCACTGCGTTCATCAATTTTACTTAGCAGAGGATGTCTAAAGACAATTACCGATAGCATTCACAATGTCACAGAAAATAGATAAATTTCAATAATGTTCAATAATTAAGTAAATCGTTAATTACTGTTAATCTTTACATTGCCTAAATAGGAGCGATTCAAACCAAATGCAGCTCGAGAGTAATTGTGGTAACATATCCTCTAAATGATATGTTTTTATACATCAGCAATGGATTTTCAAGTGTTTCAGCCCCCCTGTAAGCATACGTTTACTAATATTTTCCTGTGGTACTTATGTACATGCTAGAATGTATCTGTGGTATTTGTGTACATGCTAGTATTTTTCTGGGATATTGACATCGCAACGGGAGGACATGAAGACATATATGTATGAAGAGATCTGGAAAGAGTGACAGAAGAAGGGACTGCACAAGACTGAGAGAAGAAGGGAGAGCAAAAGACTGAGAGAAAAAGGCAGAGCAAAAGACTGAGAGAAGAAGGGATACCAAACGAGTGAGAGAAGATGGGAGAGCAAAAGACAGAGAAATGGAGAATTTTACTCTTTTATTGTGGTTGGGAAGAAGCTATTTCCAAATGTGTTTGCAGAGTGCCAGAATTGTAAGAACTGACTGTCGTTTTTATGTTTGCATCTATTGTTTTGTTTGATATACAGGAGTGATATAGCGGGATGTCTATAAGATTACGTTCCATCTTGAATGTGTTGTATGCTCCAGGAATCTCCTGCATCTTACCTGATCCAATAGAAAATGCCCACGTAGAGATCAGTGGAACAGACCTTGGTGACACAGCCAATTACACCTGCCGCCCTGGTACAGCCTTCCCCAATGGCAACCGCTGGGCAGTTAGAACTTGTGCGAATTTGGCTGAGTGGACAAACATCCAGGGAAAATGTGAAAGTAGGGTGAATGTTTGTTTTTCCTGTCATTGTAAAAAAAATTAAAGTGTACACAAAAGTATTAGATCAATTACACCATTAATGATATGATGAATGGTTCTTACTAAAAATATTGTTTACTGCACAGAATGCACTTTGAGTATATGCCATCCACTAACATAGTGAAATCAGTTAAGAAATAAGATTGTTATTAAGTAGAAAATACAGGATTGATTGTTGAAAAAATTCCAATGAATTTTAAGTATTTCGTGAAATTAAGTGTCTCCATATAGGGTTTATCTTAGCTGATTGTTCTCTGGTGAAGATGTAATTCAGATCTACCAAGAAAAACAAAGGTTGTTGTTCTACAGCTAGAAATTAAATACTAATTTAAATCGGTTACCATTAGTTTGAAATGAATTATAAGAATGAAACATTGGTGATAATTAGCAACAATGCAGGAGGCAATTAGATGTATTGCATGCAATCCATTTTGTGAACGACAAGCAATTTTTGCATCCATATATTAGCAAAAAGTTACCGGAATGCAAATATTTGATAATCATATGTCACCAGTGAAGTTGGAAGAAGTGTGACATTGGTCGAAATTAAAAAAACAAAAAACAATTACGGACTCACCAGTCAATGTTGGCTTTGGCCTGGAGGTCACTCTCACGGTGTCAGAAGCTTCTAAAAAAGGGGTGTAAACTTATTAGGAGGTTGCAAGCTACTTAGGGGAAATACAGTAGTATAAGTAATCCGGTGCGGTTTGTAGTACTTATTTTTACACTGCAGCAAGTCAACGACATATATGGCCAGAATAACCTTCTGCCAGTTATTATTTTAATAATCACATTATTGGACGAGTCATTACGTGCAAATATTTACAAACTAATGTGTACCAATCGAGGTCTTTTGAGATCGACAATCCCTCAGTTACTTAGCCTATTGATACGTTCTAGAAAGGCCCACATAAAGAACAATATTGACAACATGGTAGGTGCTACATAAGAACACTAATTAAAATATATCTTTTAAATATGTCAACAACTAAAACTACTACCATTACTACATTTATGTTTTTTCGGTCAATACTCCCAGAAGTCGGTGTTTCCCAGATAATTCAAAATGGTGTTTGGTTGAACAAGTCTGTTAGGATTTACTGACCACTACTCATTTGACTCTTTCTGCATATACTGTATTTAATGCTGATCTCAATAATGCAAATTAAATCATTGGAAACGTTTTATACTAAACATTTGAATGAATTGGTGTTATCATATCTAACAAACCAACCACCTTCATCACTTATATACTGTAGATGATGTATCTAATTATAGTCAGTGTACAGCATAATCAAATAGTATTTTTTATGTAATAAGTATAAATCTGAGCACTTACTCATGAATCAGATTTACACTTCACATCAGACCTGTTATTAAGGCCATAGTGCCCATTCCAATACAGACTTCTTAAATTCCGATTCCGCCACACTACGATAATTCTGATATCAATTCAAACAAAATGTTTTATTCTGATTCCTCTCACACTATTACAATCCCTATTGTAAACATTGTTTCTATGGTAAACATTGTTTATGTTCTACATACAAAATCTGTAACAGTTAAAGTAACATTTTACCTTGGAATGCTACACTAACAAGTAAACAAGTTAAACTAATGTCTTAATTAATTCCTGAAGAATTTATGTTTTTAAAATATTCCTACTGTTTTGCAAGTACATTTGGTTGTTATAAACCACTTAGGAGTTATAGTACTAGTATTGACGTTTATTCAATTCAATGCAATTCCGATTCCACTCAAACCAATTGTGATCCCGATTCTGAATCCGCTGCTTTCCAATCAACTGATTCCAGTACGGATTCACCACAAACCGATTCTGGTTCCATCTCCACTACTTTGATATTGTTTCATTTCATTGCCAGAAGGATATGAATAGCCTTTAATTCCGATATTGGAATCGCCCTGGCTCGGTTTACGCATAACTAACATATTATAAGGAAAGCTTCTTGTCTTAATTATGGTACATTTGCCCATTCATATCTATTACTTATGAGATGCAAACAAATTAATCAATACAATATCTCTTGTGTAAACCCGTACATTTTAGTCACAGCTAAATAATATAGAGTCATATCAAAACTATTTATTTTGCAGTGATTGACTGTGAGGAACCAACTGACATGAAAAATGCTAAAACATCTTACAATGGGACAACATTTGAAGAGGCAGTCAACTACACGTGTGAAGTTGGGTTCAGGTTCCCTAATGGGGCCAAACTTCTCATGACATCATGCAACGACTCAGGAAACTGGACGGGGCCCAACGAGACATGTGAAGGTTCGAACATTTGCTACTTTGAATCTAAGTAAATGTTGTACACTATGCATCTCAGTATATGAGTGTCATGATATACAGTGGCTTGTAAATGTTGTTAATTATTTTAATTATGTTGATGCATGTTCTCCAGTTGTCGACTGCGGTAATCCTACAGATCTGGCAAATGGCAACGTAACGTTTGAAGAGACAACATTTGGACACATCGCAAATTACACCTGTCGTAGAGGTCACTGGTTCAACAGAGGTCAACGTCACATTGTCACAAAGTGTGAGGATAATGGAAACTGGACACATGTGGAGGACACTTGCAAAGGTCTGTGTGTGTATTCGTAAGATTCATTCTTCAATGTGCTTTTTACTTCAGTTATCATAATGCATAAAAACTGTCGATACACCATGATGTTTAAGTATTACAAGTGCATTTTTCCATGGCGTGGAGCAGCTCTCCTATAAATCATGATTTTATTTGCATGTCTTTCCTGGACGTTTTTTCCATACCTAAGACAATTGAGTTATGATCACTTTTACGTTAACCAAAGCGGTATATTGCTGCATGGGTGGGTGAAACTAGTATAAATAGTATGCTTGCATACACACACGTGCCTTCACACTCACACACACACACTCACACACACACACACACACACACACACACACACACACACACACACACACACACACACACACATGCAAACATGCACATGTACACGCACACAGAAAGACATTACAATTATTATTATCAGCAGTCATACAGAACAGGTTCTGAGGTGACACAGTTTGTGGCTAGTGGTTCCCCTCTTGTTGTCTTCTCATCCTATGTCATTCACAAGTCAGTATGACATAGCAGATCCAACTGCATGTCAAAATGGATTGTCACCAACACGGGCCTACCACCCTAGCAGCTGATGGGTAGTTTTGTATACACGTGTGTATTTATATGTATATATCCCTCATTCGCTGCCTGCGCCTGCGCCTGCGCCTGCGCCTGCGCCTGCGCCTGCGCCTGCGCCTGCGCCTGCGCCTGCGCCTGCGCCTGCGCCTGCGCCTGCGCCTGCGCCTGCGCCTGCGCCTGCGCCTGCGCCTGCGCCTGCGCCTGCGCCTGCGCCTGCGCCTGCGCCTGCGCCTGCGCCTGCGCCTGCGCCTGCGCCTGCGCCTGCGCCTGCGCCTGCGCCTGCGCCTGCGCCTGCGCCTGCGCCTGCGCCTGCGCCTGCGCCTGCGCCTGCGCCTGCGCCTGCGCCTGCGCCTGCGCCTGCGCCTCTGCCCCTCTGCCCCTCTGCCCCTCTGCCCCTCTGCCCCTCTGCCCCTCTGCCCCTCTGCCCCTCTGCCCCTCTGCCCCTCTGCCCCTCTGCCCCTCTGCCCCTCTGCCCCTCTGCCCCTCTGCCCCTCTGCCCCTCTGCCCCTCTGCCCCTCTGCCCCTCTGCCCCTCTGCCCCTCTGCCCCTCTGCCCCTCTGCCCCTCTGCCCCTCTGCCCCTCCTTCATCTATTGCCCACGCCCATACCTCCGCCTCTCCCACTCCCCCTCCACACCATCTGTGATATATACCATATTTGGTTGCTCTGTTGCTGAATAAGGTGTCAGAAATATTGATTAAAACATTGTTAAGGGGTCAGTCCTCATGAAATGTCATATTTGTTATTACATTAAGGGACCTATATCTTTGAAATGTTGACCAAATGTGTACATAAGAAGGTCAAATAGTATCTAGTTAATTTGTGTAATGGCTACACGAGTTAAGTTAAAGCACTTGAGTTGAAGCTCATTTAATAAAACAAACTTCATAATTTGTATTTGGATTAAAAAATCTATGTTGTGGTATAATGATGACAATCTGACATGATTTCAAAGTTACATGGATTCGTCAGCCTTTGTAAGAATTAAATCATATCATTTCAAAACACGTATACAGATTTCTGGAAAACTTTGTAACTTGTAAAGGTTAATGTTTTAATTTATTCAGTCATGACTGAAATGCCAGTACATTTGCAATGAAAAATTAAAATATTTTTGTGTTTAATGGTGAATGATATATTTTTACAGTTGTTGACTGTGGCAGTCCGCCAGGTATAATCAATGCCAACATAACAGTTGATGAGACAACGTTTGGACACACCACAAAGTACACCTGTGATATAGGTTATTGGTTCAACAGAGGTCAATATCAAATTGTTACAAAATGTGAGGACAATGGAAACTGGACACACTTGGAGGAGCCATGTAAAGGTATGTGTTTGATTCAGAAGATTCATTCCTCAGTATGACTTCATTGCAGGTGTCAGTGATGGGAAACACTTTATACATGTCAATCACACACATGTATATTTGTATGCATCAATCTATATACGTTCTTAATTATTATTAAGTCTAGACACATCTGTCTATTGTGCATACATAATCTCATGCCATGTCATACACACATATGCACACGCACATGAAGAAAACCATATGCTCATGTAGTGTGCATGCATGCACGCACACACGCATGCCATCACACACTACCACATGTTTATTTTTAACTGTTGCTACTTGGTTTATTCAATTGATTCAATGAATGGATATGAATGATATGTACAATATATTTTTCTATTGACAGTAATTGACTGTGAGGAACCAGCAGACATGATACATGCTAGAGTATCGTACAATGGGACAACGTTTGAAGAGACAGTCAACTACACATGTAAAGTTGGGTTCAGGTTCCTGAATGGGACCAAACTTCTCGTGAGGTCATGCAGCGACTCAGGAAACTGGACGAGGCCCAACGAGACATGTGAAGGTTAGGGCAGTTGTCATAAGTACTGCTTTTGAGTGTAGGTAGATCCATTTTACTGAGGGCTTATGTGGGGTTAATATTGTATACAAGTGTATTATATTTATCTATCACAGAAGGTAAGCATTGAATCGTAGGAAATAGTTACATTTATGTTATCTTGTTTTCTTCCCCTTGTTCCCTCGGTGGGGGTGGGGGTGGGGGTGGGGGTGGGGGTGGGGGTGGGGGTGGGGGTGGGGGTGGGGGTGGGGGTGGGGGTGGGGGTGGGGGTGGGGGTGGGGGTGGGGGTGGGGGTGGGGGTGGGGGTGGGGGTGGGGGTGGGGGTGGGGGTGGGGGTGGGGGTGGGGGTGGGGGTGGGGGTGGGGGTGGGGGTGGGGGTGGGGGTGGGGGTGGGGGTGGGGGTGGGGGTGGGGGTGGGGGTGGGGGTGGGGGTGGGGTGGAGTCTGTGTCACTTCATTGCTGCTTCTGCTTTTCTTGTGAATTCATTCCACATCACTTTCTCACCTGCAATGGCCACCCATCTATGGCAGTTCTTTCCAGCCTTTCCCATGTATCGTTTCAAATTGTGTTCCCATTTCCACCTTGGTCATCGTCCTCGTCCTTTTCCTCTCTATTCTGCTTGTCAAACCCATATTAGCAGTCAGTCGCTGCTCATTCTCAGCTATGCCTGCCCATCCCATTCTGTTTCCTTATTATCCTCTCTCAATTCCGTTGTCTTGTCTGCTGATTGTGGACATTAATTATGTCAGTGTATATAAATAGATCATAAAGTAATTATGTAAAACTATATTTTTGTTGACAGTGGTTGACTGTGGGAAACCAACTGCTCTCAGAAATGCTAACGTGAATTATGAAGGAACAACATTTAACGAGACAGTCAACTACACTTGTGAAGTTGGGTTCAGGTTCCCAAAAGGGGCCAAACTTCTCGTGATGTCCTGCAGTGACTCAGGAAACTGGACGGGGCCCAACCAGACATGTGAAGGTTAGGGCCGCTCTTGTCACAAATGACCTATATGACTGAATCTTTATTCATCAGTTGATATATTTTAGTTAGCCTTTTTTATTAATGTATGAATGCTTGTATAACTGCTTGTTTCAGGATGTAAATATTGAGGTAAAAAAGTAATAGATACTGAATGATATATTTTTACAGTTGTTGACTGCGGCAGACCACCAGGCCTAACGAATACTAACGTAACAGTTGACGGGACAACGTTTGGACAAACGACAAAGTACACTTGTTATAGAGGTCACTGGTTCAACAGAGGTCAACATCAAATTGTGACAACGTGTGAGGACAATGGAAACTGGACACACTCTGGGGAGCCATGTAAAGGTCTGTGTTAATTTGTATTATTAAGATTCATTTCTCAAGATGCCTTCACTACAGGTATCAGGAATTGAATGATACATGTTGTAATGTTATAAACTATTTATGTTGACAGTGGTTGACTGTGAGGAACCAGCTGACATGAAAAATGCAAAAATATCTTACAATGGGACAACGTTTGAAGAGACAGCCAACTACACGTGTGAAGTTGGATTCAGGTTCCCAAATGGGACCAAACTTCTTGTGAGGTCATGCACCGACTCAGGAAATTGGACGAGGCCGAACGAGAATTGTGAAGGTTAGAGCCTCTGCTGTATTGATATGTTACCTTTGGCTATATCTGCATCTTTGTCCATGTGCCCAGCTCCATGTGTCGCTCATGTTCAATGGACGTCCTTCTACCATTATCAATGCATGAAAAAGAAGTAGTTATTTGGACTGACGCCAGAGAGCACCACTGTAGTTTTTCATTAGCTGCTCCTGTTAACATATTTAGCATGCTAAAAATGTTGTTATTAACAACTGCAGAAGTTATAAGATGAGGCCTAAGATGGAAAGTAAATCGCTTGGTTTGTTGCTCCATATATTATGCAACTATGTACAATAAACGGGTTAGTGAATGCCATACGTGTGTTTATTTACCATAGTTTCACTTTAAATAAAACATGGTGTGTATGTCGACCATGTTTTCAGACAAATATAAAATAACTGTATTGTCATTCATAAAGTAAAACTTCTCACTGAAGTCATGACGCCAAGTTAATTGCACAGATAGTCAAGTGAAACAACAGCAGCCTTTGTTTATATTTATAAACATTCTACCTGCAAAAAATGAAATAAGTGTAGAATATTCGAATATATACAGTCATTACAATGTAATACATGCAGTTATTACAGCGAAATGTATACAGTAATAATAGTGTAATATATACAGTCATTACAGTATTATTAGTTTAATCAGGTTGATGCATCTTCTGTAGTTGTTGACTGTGGCGCGCCACGAACTCTTCCGAATTCTACAGTAAAATTCAAAGAGACAACATTTGGACACAATGCGACGTACACCTGCGAGAGAGGTCATCCGTTTGACGGAGGTGAACGTCAGGTGGTCATCGAATGTGAGGCCACCGGAAACTGGACGAAGAATAACCACACTTGTAAAGGTATGTTAATGTGTGTCAATGTTTGATATACTCTCTTTCAGAACAGGAAACAACATTTACAATCACGATACATTTTGTGTGTACACATTGTATGCATACCTCTGCAACATACTCACGTATTAATTACTGAAGGACATTTGGATCATAAGAGATAGACCAAAGAAAATGAAATTATATGTCTTAAGTTTCACTTTATGATTATCGATATTTTATGCAGAAATGGAAATAATATTACTTACAGCTCAATATGGACCTACGATGAAAACACTAGCAACTGAGCCAATTACTGAAGGACCATCTACTGAACCAGTTACTGAAGGACCATCTACTGATCCAATTAAAAAAGGACCATCTACTGAACCAGTTACAGTAGGACCATCTACTGAACCAGTTACTGAAGGACCATCTACTGAACCAATTACTGAAGGACCATCTACTGAACCAGTTACTGAAGGACCATCTCCTGAACAAAGGACCACTACGGAGAAGCCCTTCAAAATGAAATTCCAAGGTACATTTCACTTCATGTAAAACATTTGTTTTTAATCAAATCACAATTTATTAAAAAAAACTCTCCATTCAATAGGAAATCTTACAGTATAATAATTATATTATAACATTTCCTTCATTATTCTTCCTAATGATGTTTGTGTTTTTCAGTATTCCACAGTCACATTTTGTCGCATGGTGTGTACGTGTTGTGTTTAGAAAGGAAGGCATGCCGTCGCTACCGTCCTGGGAAGCATATGGATGTTGAGGGTACAGGGATCAACGTTGGTGACACTGTCACCCTCAGTTGTCACGCTGACTACGAGATGCCAGAAGGCGGCAAGTCACGCACCGTCATCTGTCAGAATGACGGCCGCTGGAGCCACACTCCTAAGTGTAAACGTGGGTCATGGTTCAATTGTTTCTGATTTGCAATTGTTTCTGATTAATAATAATAATAATAGTTTATTTCTTATATAGCGCCCCATCCAAATAATTGCTCTGGGGCGCTTTACAATGATTATTCCTAAAATAATGATACTAAAAATACATACTAATAACATAATAATAATAAATATATATATATATATATATATATATATATATATATATATATATATATATATATATATAATAATAATAACACTAAAACGTTAATACAATACTTCTTTGATAAAATGAGGATATATATACTAATAAAACAAATATGTTGCTTTAAAATACAGACTTAAATTGGCACACAACTACACACTATATTAAAAATGAATAAATAAGTAAAATAGTATAAATATGTTGTAAATAGTAAATAAAATAAAATAGTATAAATATATGCTAATTAAATGAATAAGTTAATTAAAATAAATGTGTGAATCGTTGACTGATTAACTGTGATCACAGACTGTCAAAATAGTAAGCTGTAAACAGATGCGTCTTGAGTGCTACTTTGAAATTATTCACAGTCGTACATTGTCGCACAGCAATGGGTAGTTGGTTCCATGCCCTTGGAGCTGCACAAGAGAAGGATCGTTCGCCAAGTTTAGTTCGGGAAGTGGGCTGATTAAGTAGTAACTGGTCAGAAGACCGCAGACTGCGTGTCGGGCAATAGGGAGAGAGAAGTCCTGATAAGTATGTAGGTGCAAGACCATGGAGGCATTTAAAGGTGAGAAGTAGGGTCTTGAATGTGATGCGACACTTAACAGGAAGCCAGTGCAGCTCCAAGAGCATGGGCGTGACGTGGTCTCGTTTTGGTCGAATTAGTATAACACGAGCACAAGCATTTTGGACGCGCTGTAGTTTTTCAACTACCGCCACTGACAGCCCATTTAGGAGGCTGTTGCAACAGTCAATTCGTGATGTGACAAGGGCATGCACTAGCTGTTTTGTGTGTCCTTGTTCTAAATAACGACGAATGCGTCCGATGCTGTGGAGATGGTAATATGCTGTTCTAGAAATGTTTGTTACATGTCGCTCAAGGGACATATTGCAATCGAATGTCACTCCCAAATTTCTGGCATGCGTGTTGGGTGTCACGTCTGTGTTACCGATTCTAACACTTTCGGGAAGGAGGTGTTGGTTTGCAGATTTCGGACGGATGATGAGGATCTCTGTTTTGTCGTCGTTCAGCTTCAGCATGTTGGTCTTCATCCACTGACGGATATTGGTGACACAGCGTTCCATTTTCCTGACGGCAATCTCGGGTGAAGTGTTGTCGCTTAGGCTGAATTCTTGAAAAAGTTGGGTGTCGTCGGCGTATAGGTGGTAAGTCATGCCATGAAGTTTGAGTAGTGACGCAAGAGGGGTCATATAAATCTTGAACAATAGTGGTCCGAGGACTGACCCTTACGGGACACCACATGTCAGCTTGTGTGGTCTTGACTGCTCGCCGGCAATCAACACCGTGTATTGTCTGTGTTGTATGTAGGCAGCGAACCATGACAAGCAACGATCCTTGACGCCGATGGTGTTACTCAATGTGTTTAGAAGAATATCGTGATCAATCGTATCGAATGCTGCGCTCAGATCGATTAGCAACAGAATCAGACCTTTGCGTTCGTCGATGGACCGGATTACGCTGTCATGCACGTGTAGTAGTGCTGTTTCGGTACTGCAGTTTTGCCGGTATGCTGATTGTAACGGCATGTAGAGATCATTGTCACGCATGTGTGCAATCAACCGGTCTGCCACAACTCTCTCCAGTAACTTTGACAGAAAGGACATGTTCGATATAGGTCGATAGCTTTTCAACGTTTCACTGTCAAGACTTGCCTTTTTCAAAATGGGTGTGATGATGGCAGCTTTCATCTCATCGGGCATTCCGTCTATCAAACACTTGTTGATAATGTTCGTAATTGGTACTGCTATAACGTCGTGACACTGGTTTACGAAATGTGTAGGCATCGGATCAAGTTTGCATGTCTTGGATGGTGACTTACTTAATAGTTGTGTGATTTCTGCTCGTGTGACTGTCACGAAGCTTGACAGCTGGCAGTCAGTGTCAGGGCGATTTGTGCACTGCACACAGTACAGTCGATAGCACAGGCGTGTGGCGTTTGTAGAGTGGTGCGAATACGCTGGATCTTCTCATCAAAATAGTCTGCGAACTTATTAGCGAGTGATTCGGCACATTCATAGTTCGGAAGTGTTATTGTTTTGCGCCGATGCAGCAACTTGTTTGCGATGTTGTAGAATTGCGCATGACTACGGATGTCCGACAACGTTTCTTTGTAGTAGGTCTTCTTTGCTTCAGCACACATGGTGTTCACTTTGTTTCTTTGACATGTAAACATATCGCGGTGTACAGTTAGTTGTGTTTTCCTGCACTGATGTTCCAGTCGCTTCCGTTTGGCTTTAGCAGCTTTTATATCCGCGTTGTACCATAGCACATTGTTCTTTACTGTGATATTTAACTTTCTTGCAGGAGCATGCTGGTCAAGTATTGACAGCAGTGTGTTGTCGTAACAGGAGAAAGCCTCTGCTGCTGACGCGCAGGCTTGTTGAGCAATCAGATCAGAGCAATCAATGTCGTGACTGATTTGCTGAGTGTTGACATTTTTTAACTTACGCACAGTAATCATTCTCTTAGGCTGTACTGTATGTGTAGTTGGAACAGTAAAGATGACGGCGGAGTGGTCAGAATTAACCGATTCGTCACAGGTGATATCAGCAATAGGCAGTTCATCACGTCTCGTTATAATGACAACGAGGATGTGGCCTTTCTGGTGAGTTGCCAGGTTAACATGTTGCTGGTGGTTTGTTGCGGTGAGAAGGTCGATGATCGGCTTTGTGTGTGCACTGGTGGGATTATCGAAGTGAAAGTTCAAGTCTCCAACCAGCAGCAGCTGGCCGGATGTAAGTGTGAAGTCTTCGAGGAGATCGGCAAATTCCTTCCGAAATACTGGAACGTTTGGCGACTTTGCTTTCGGTGGAGGTCTGTATATCGTTACAATTCGCAATAGTTCGAGACCATCTTTGAATAAACAGTTGAGGTATTCCATAGAGGTGTAAGTGTTGTGCTTCGAAACAGTCACAGAGATGGAGTCACGGAAGATAATGGCAACGCCTCCGCCTCTTGCGTTGGCTCGAGGAATGTGTTTCATTGTGTATCCAGGGGGCACCACAGCCTTCACGGCAATATGAGATGGCTTAAACCATGTTTCCGTAAGCGAGCAAATGTCTAGCTGGTTTTCAGTTATTAAATCCTTGATTTGTTGACACTTATCGAGCTCACACGCTGACCGGGTGTTCAGAACAGCAGCTCTAAGGGAGTTGGTCGTGCAGTGTTGTAGCAATTTGACAGATATCAAGTTGCTTCTGTTGATAGTTTGAACGAGGTTGTTGCGTAATGATTATCAATAGGATACATGGGCATGAATTCAATACGCTGCGTGACTTCCCAAAAAGTCTAATCTATCTCTAAGATTATGTGGCAACCATGGTTATGATGCAAATTAATTATTACTTCGCTTTCTTTTAATTTTAGAGTCATTATGCACATAAATTAGGTAAGGCAGGATGACAGTTATATAAATAAAACTTCAGAAAGCGATTGAACAAAGCAAATACAAGCTGTTAGCATGACGTTCACAATTATTAAACGGAAAATTATTGTATTGTGCCAGTAAATATTATGTTTGTCATTAAACTGTTTACAGATCAGACTTGGTCATCATTTATGATCATAAATTTACTCTAGAAAGTTAACTAACAAAACCAGATTGAAGCAAACCCTGTGGAAAATCTAGAACAAATTGCAACTCGCACAACATATATAATTTATATTAATAATAAAAGCAACATAAAACATAATCATTCAGTTATTTGATTTCTGTCTTATCACAGCAATAACTTGCGGCATGGTTCCACATGTGGCAAACGCTGTCTCCAACACCCGAGTCACACGCGTTGGCACCCTTGTCACATACACTTGTAAAGGAGATCTGCTGTTCCCCCATGGCGTCAACTGGGCGGAGACCATGTGTACAGGCCAGCGTGTATGGTATCCACCACTGGAAGACTGTCAAGGTAAAAGTCAATTCATAGTTGATGAACTTATTTGGTTAATTTTTTAGAGAGGGTAATTTATGAATGCTTCCTAGTGAATACATTCCGGCGTTCCCATCAAATAAGTCACTGGAATTATGCATAACAGCTGAAGACTTTGTAAACAATATAGTAGAACAAATGAAGCATAACACCTGAATATTTTGTAATCAATACAGTAGAAACAAATGAAACATAACAACTGAAGACTTTGTAAACAATAGAGTAGAAACAAATTAAATATTACAGCTGAATACTCTAAGCAATACAGTAGAAACAAATGAAACATAACAGTTGAATATTGGGTAAGCAATACAGTAGAAACAAATGAAAAATAACAACTGAATACTTTGTAAACAATAGAGTAGAAACAAGTGAAACATAACAGCTGAAGATTTTGTAAACAATACAGTAGAAGCACTTTAAGGTGCTCTTATATGGTTTGTAGAAAGAAATGATACACAGTTCATATCGTTCAGCAATATGTCGAACAAGTGTTTGGTAGCTGGCCGTAGACAGTGATGGATATTTGTGGCCGAATAGTATGTATGTATTAACAGCAGCATGGCTGAATGATTCCCAGGGAAGTTGAGATGGCACTTGATTGAACAGGCCTGGTAATGAGTGAAATTGAAAAACATATTTAGAAATCCTAAGGACTGGATTCTCCACTATACAATACCACATTTTAAGCAAATCCAAGTGAGCCACTTCCCACAAACCTCATCCTTGCAGTGTTATCTGTTGGGAAAAAGGAGACAATATAATAAATACCTATATGAACACCAACAAATAACAGCGAATTACATCGATCAATTCAAAATCGGACTGGGAATGCTTGGTGATCTTTCCCATGATGTCACAACTGCTGGGGGGGGGGGGTGAAAGGTTACTTTAGACAACTGGTTTTATGTTATTGCAGAATACATAACCACCATAAACTTACTGTTGGCTTTACCAAGAAGTTGTCGTTATGTTGTGTCACTTATTGTGGGGATAGATAACGTATACTTATTAGTGACCGTAGCTCGTTTTATATTGGAATAAAGAACTATGAATACATGCACTGTATAACAGGTTGGTAATGGGCACAATGTAATGCCAAAATGGTATGCTTATCGAACATATACCTACAGTGTATATGTATAATGAAATGCGCACAAACACTGCTGTGTACAGAACCAGACAAATAAGTAAGAAGCAAAAATTGTAACGAAAGGATTCCAACATAGACTATCTCGACTAAGAATATGGTGTTGTAATTAGTTATGACAATGCAGTATTAGTTTGACCGTGTGTTGTTGCTTTTGGCAGTGCGATGTCCACCCGTACCCTATCTGGACCATGCCTTCGTTGATGGACCTTACACCTCCCTGGTTGGTTCAGTGGTCAAACTAAAGTGTCACCCTGGACATCGCTTCCCGACAGGCGCTACTCGCAGAGAACTGCGATGTCTGAAAAATCAACAGTGGGAAGATGTGGATGACTGCAAAGGTGAAGTTATAGTACTCGTTTAATTTGTTCTCTGTTGGGACTGACTGCTACGTGGTTTGATGGTTGTCATGACAACTGAAGCAATGAACTTCCTGCTAATACTGATCACCTGGTGATTCTTAATATTGGAACAGACAACCTCGCGATAAAGCAAATCAAGTAAAAATCAGTTGTATGCCATTGTTCTAAACAAGTGAGACCTGATAGAGGCACAGAGGTGTTGTTTTCTTTATGTATGGTACAGTTCTTGTGTATGTACTTATCAAATATTTTGTTAGGGTGTGTGCTCAGGGTTAGACTTTAGCGTAAGATTAGTGGGGGCCAGCCAAGTCCCTATTTTACAGATCAATGTCTACTGAATGTATTTGTAATATGTATATCATACACATACATGCTTACATTACTTGCATGCTATATAAATGATCAATTGACTGTTACTTGTATGTTCCAGTTGACCGGTGTTCAGCGTTGTCCCTCCCTGCCCACGCCAAGGCCAGTTCCAAGCGGGCTGTCTACGGAACAGTGGTGCAAGTAAAATGTGACACCGGCTACCAGTTTGTGAACGGAACAACGAGTATGGCCGTAAAGTGCGTGGCCAACAACCAGTGGAACTCAACTCTCCCAGAGTGTCAAGGTAGTGTATACTTGCTATTAAAGGGAGGATTCCAGCTCCTCTGTCCAGAATTGATCCAGCAGTAATTTGTAATGGGAAGTCTGCTGTTTAGAATGTGGGAAAGTTAAACATCAAAGGGTATTGCGGTTAACTCCGCTCTTGCCTCATCATTATTGCCAATAAAATTTGTCTTGAACTGGATGTGTTGTTTACCATTTGAACGTTCCATGCGAAATTGTTCAAGTTGCGAACATTGTTCCCAGCTTAATAAGTTAACTAAGCACAAATGGGCAGGCTCCAACATGTATGTTTATAGTCACAATAACGTAATATTAAAAACAAATTAAACCTATGAGCGTGCACTCTCACTTTAACATATTACATGTGAGTAGTATTATGTACTAATTTCACAGTTGTTTTATCATTATCCTGTGATGTTTCGACTGTTGTCAGTCATGTTAATCAGACAGCTACCATTATTGATGACTATTTCAAAGGCCCACCGAGGCACATGAGAGAGATACATCTGCAGATTGACTACCATCTAGCAGTATCTATATGATGACGATTACTGATCACAACGATTACTAAAGATCGTTTCTTTATAATTAAAAATCTTAGAAGTATATTAATTTAATGTATTCAAGGAAGTCTAAAAGTCAGTGTCATTCAAATGTAATATACCATTTAGTGGGTGAACAACAGTCGAAGAAAAAGTGGTTGTGTTATTTTAATAATGCAGAATCTATTCAATATAGGTGTACTCTTCAATAACAAAAGGTAGTGAGAAATGTTAATGTTCAAATAGCTTAGTTAATATTGCTTTTTACTCTTCAGTAACTAAAGGTAGTTTGACTTGTTAATGTTTAAATAGCTTAGTTAATACTTCGGTAACTAAAGGTAGTTTGACTTGTTAATGTCTAAGTAGCTTAGTTAATACTGGTTGTTCAACATTTGTTTGTCGTTCATGACAGCCATGACACCCTGCAAGGTTTCATGTCAATTTGTTGTGGCTGCTCACATTTGTATCCTGATAACGGCTCAGTCAAGTTGACGTGTGTCTGTATTCCAGAGATACTTTGTCCTCCTCCTGTGAATGTCACCAATGCCAAGAGAGAAGGCGGAAGCTACAAGCTCGGTGCCATAGTCACCTACGGGTGCAATGAGAAGATGCGTTTTAAGGACGGCATGACTTCAAAAAACATCAGTTGTGTGGGGAGTGGGGAATGGAATGAGACAGAGTTGTCGTGCGCTGGTAAAACACTGTTTTCACTCGTTCTTCTTTGGTCCTTTGTTTCATAATAGCAGCATAGGGTACTAGGGGTAAAAATATGAATGTATTCATGAGTTAGTGGACCACTATTGAAATTAATGTGCTGTAATTACTATGTATTTTGACTTTTCTTGGATGCCTAAATATTTATAAATAGTTGTTGTTTTATGTGGTGCATGTTGTTCAGACATCTATTATGTTTAAATGTCCAAATATGTATGGTACAACGTGACTGTTTTGGGATTTAAAAAAATGTGTGTGCATTGTATGTTTTTGAATAGCGGATAATTGTATTATGTTTAGGTGTCTGAATACATATTCGTTATGGTAATTTATGGAGAAAATGTGCCTGTCCAGAGTATTTATCTTCAGTGTTTCTTAATCTTAATCCTCCACCAGTTGAAATACCTTTCTATCCATACGAAGTAAGATTTCCATCCCGAAGGAATACCTCCAATGGAGATGGCAAATGTAGAAATGTTGTTAAGTGTAGAAATGTTGCTACCTTATTTGTATTATATCTGCCATTGATTGAGGTTAAACCTGACCACTGCCACCGTCTTCCTTCCAGCCGACAGATGTCCCCCTCTTCCCCAGCTTCCCGGCACGATACCAACGAAGGTGAACACACACAAGGGAACTGTCGCCAAAATCCAGTGTCAGCCAGGGAGCCTGTTTAATGACAGCACTGAAACACGGCTGACGCGCTGCAATGGCGTTGATTGGGACTACACTGGCGCAGGATGCAAAGGTTAGTGTTCCGTGTTGTACTGGTACACCTCTCAACATATCTATTGTGATGTTCAGTTTGTTTCATAATGTTGAGTCTTTTTTAAACCTATGCCAATAGCAGAAAGGAAACATGAAAATATATATTGAGATTGAATGCATAATGGCCAGTAGCAGAGTGACTGCAAATTATATGTGCTATTGCTTTCAAACTATTTTGCTTAAGATGTAGGTTTAAATGGTTCTTTAACATGTTTAAGCTTTGTAATAGACACAATTTTTAATTAAACCTGTTTACATAATTATTTAGTGTAATTCGAATTACCAAGATTGACCATACTAACAGTGTTGTATGCATATGTGAAAAGAAGGGCACTTCTGACATAATGTGAAACAGTAACCATTATAGTTACTTGGTTGTTACGTAGTAAATTAACCAAGTATTCTCAGAGTTGCTAATGCAGATAGTTTTGCATGAAGTCCAATACAAGATGTTGTCACATATAAACAATGTTTTGATGTATAACATTTTACAATGAAACAATTCAATTGAACAAATATTTTTTTTAAATATTATTTTACCTTGGTATTATTATAATGTAGACGTAGGTGACATTATATGATATTTAATTGCAGCCATGTTCTGCCCTGACCCAAGCTCCATGTCACATGCGACAGTTGACTCGAGTGAGGTGATGTTTGGGAGTGAGGTGAACGTGACATGTGAGGAGGGCTACACCTTTGACACAGGTCGCTCCGTCATTGCCCGGTGCAACGAGACTGGACAGTGGGATGGACTGCAGGACGGCTGTCAGTGTATGTAGACACACATACATCTTGCAATCTCCCAGTATATAAACTTCTGATTTTTGTATGTATATGTTTTATACCCATCTCTCCTGCTTTCGTGTCGTAATATATAATTGTTTACACATTCTCCCAATCTCCCACTGTCAGGTAACTTGAGCCTCCCATTTGTGACGTAATTATTTGATGTTACAATGTTTTCATTAGTGTTTTGTAGTGTTACTGTATACTATATTGAACCGAGTCATAACTAAACAACAGTATATGTTAAGATCAGTGAGGGTGGTGCAGTGGTCATGTGCTTAGAGGTCAGAGTGCTGGACTGTCATTTAGAAGTACCACTGTTTGAATTCTGGTGCCACTATGTGGTGGTTTGGCACTGCTTCATACAATGTGTAGAAACTTGCACGGGTAATATTATTTACCAGATGCTTCCTGTGTGTTTCGGAAGAGTGACTAAAACCGCTCTGGTCTCTTCTATCTGGTATATTCGCCAGGGGAAGTAAAAGATTCCATGCAAGAAAATGGAAAGAAACGTGTTGACTCATTGCCCAGAGGAGTCATTCTAAGACGCTCTATAATAGAATAATCAACAAATGATTGTGGTCATATATTTTTATAGTAGGAAGAAGAAGCTGTATTTGCCAGTGAATGGTAGTGATGTTGGTTTACAGTGGTGAAATGTGTGCCTCAGCCAGTCGTCTACTACGCCAGTAGTAAAGTCACAATGAATGCGACGTATGGAGACTCCATCAACTACACGTGTGTGCCGGGCTACTGGTTCCGTCTCGGTATCTTCTCAGACACCACAAACTGCTCCATCAATGGAGAATGGCAGCCAACTTTGGTCAACTGCTCTGGTATATTTGAATTTTATAAGTATCTACGTCAACCATGACATCTGACATAACATTTATTGATTGGAATATTTATGATGTCCGTATACTAATGCTGGTTCCCATGGACCTATTAGCAGATGGTTAGTTATGCATGTGTATGTAATGCCTGATATATTCTGGTAAATCATGATTCCGCAACCTGCAGGTGACTGTCATATACACATTGCCATTGTGACTCTATGTATTTGGTGACTGTGTTTTCAGACATGCTAACATTCTTCAGGCGATTGTTTTCACTAAAATGCTAGTGACTCTGTTGACCCTAGTGGTGAAATGCAAGTCACTGCCGACATGGAACGGGATGGTTGTGAACACAACCAGTCGCGTCTGGCGCACCGTCGTGAACACATCGTGCAGCAAAGACCAAATGCTGCCCCAGTGGGTTGAGTACAGGATCCTGACATGTGGGGCCAAGGGTCAATGGCAGCCTGCCATGCAAGAGTGTGTCGGTACGCAACAGGTGTCATGTCGATGTTCACAACAATAACAGCGAGACTAATGCAGAAAATAAGATTTTCACGTGTGGTGATTCCGGTTACGAGTTCTTTAAAGATCATGTGAGCATGTCAGCACAATCTGTCAGAATTTCTCTATTTGGAATATTGAATATAGGGAAAGCATGTTATGTTACCAACAAAACAGAAAGAACACAATGCAAAGTAAATATCTGCAGATTAGGTACTCTGAAGAAATATACTTTGTGAAAATAAACTGAGACTTTTATCATGGAGACATGTTTGTTTGAATAAAGGACCTGATGGAGGAGTCTATGTTTACAGATCGTGTGGCGCAGCCCAAGTTCAACCCACAGGTGAAAGAAGCAGCGAAGTCGGAGGTGATCGGAGCTGTAGCCCTCGCTCTTGTCCTTGCTGTGGCTGGGATCGTTGTGGTAGCCGATGCTCCAGCCCTGGCCTTGGCCTTCCAACGCCTGCGTCACGTCATTACCCGCCGATGATGTCATCACCAACATATAATGGCATCGTCCACCAATGATGTCATCACCAACATATAATGGCATCGTCCACCAATGATGTCATCACCAACATATAATGGCATCGTCCACCAATGATGTCATCACCAACATATAATGGCATCGTCCACCAATGATGTCATCACCCACGGATGACGAAATGGAAAACGTGTTGCTAAGTTTGCAGTGGTTGTGTGAAGTTTGTGTGTGTACTAGTTGATACATCAAAAACGTATGTATCAATTATTGAATTGATACATTAATTAAAATTGTATAGTTTTTATGCTAAGCTGATTGCTCTGTGTTTGCCCCGTGTGTGGCTACAGGAATGTTGAGTTGGATGGTGGGTTGACATTTTACGTGTGTTGGTTCAGTGGACCCATGTGTAGCATACACAGTTGATTGTGGATCTACCAATACTTGAGCGTGTGCTTTTTGACTTCCCACAGTCACACCCAATATGTCATCATCGCTTGATTGTGCAACATGCAGCTGTTGAGTGACTTTCAAAAGATACACCTAAAATGTAAATATGTATAACAAGTGGCAATAATTCATAGAACATTAGGTAAATATTCATCCCTTTCAATTAATAATATTGTTATACTGTAAATCATTATATGTTGTAATTAATGACACAACTTTTTTTGATGACCAGTCTTTTCTTAAGCATTTTCATTGGGTGATTTTAATAAGAGTGATTTAATGTGTGGTTTGTTAAATGTGTGTGCTTTTCTGTTCATATTTGCTGGATATAGAAGGTAAATTATTTTACTGCAAGATATATTTCTTATCCAAGGAAACATATAGCGTTATACCAACATACCAAGTTTGAATGACAATGGTTTTATACATACAAAATATGGTATATAATAGGTTCCTACAATCATATGATATCTAGAGGTTAGAGTTGATCATTCTTACTGAATGGTTATATATGCTAAACGTATGTATATTTTACTAATTGGTAAACGTTGTCCCCAAAACCCTGATAATAAATGTAATTGTTTATTTATATAAGTGTGTAGACACAACATTTGTGTGAGAGTGTGCATATATTTATATATAACTGACAACTTTAATATACTGTTTATCAATGGTGAAAATGACTAACTCATATTGTTACGTCTCTGGACTTGACTTTCAAGGATATAGGTGCAAACAAGGTTGTCTTATTATTCCTAGTGGGATTATGAGAAGTCGACTATTGGTTTTGCAGTTGGACAGATATTTTGCAGTTGGGCATTTTACATGTGCCATTGTGTTGATATTTTTGTGTGATGAAACTGCCTGATAAATGGAATATCAATCATGGCTACTTTGTTGAATAACACAAGATTAAAGTAAATAGGTTTGTGTAAGATGTTTGAGATTTGTCCAAATGGTGATTTTTTTTTAAAGTACGGTATCCCAAGCCAAATTGGAAAAAGGATTTGTCCCAAAAAGGGAGGCGATTTGGACAAAGCCTCCACACCTCCAGCCATGTAAGGTTTGTTGCATAAATATAAACAAACACCGCAAAGTAGTGATGTAGTTGTAGACCAATGTGAC
>OZ024865.1:8180296-8242796 GCA_964017155.1 Oasisia sp. SBJ-2009 | reverse complement strand
AGGGATGGAGGGATGGACCGACGGACGGACGGACGGACGGACGGACGGACGGACGGACGGACGGACGGACGGACGGACGGACGGACGGACGGACGGACGGACGGACGGACGGACGGACGGACGGACGGACGGACGGACGGACGGACGGACGGACGGACGGACGGACGGACGGACGGACGGACGGACGGACGGACGGACGGACGGACGGACGGACGGACGGACGGACGGACGGACGGACGGACGGACGGACGGACGGACGGACGGACGGACGGACGGACGGACGGACGGACGGACGGACGGACGGACGGACGGACGGACGGACGGACGGACGGACGGACGGACGGACGGACGGACGGACGGACGGACGGACGGACGGACGGACGGACGGGCTGCAGAGAAGGAAAGAGGGAAAGAGGGAAATAGTGAGATGAGAAATAGAGAGAGTGAGAGAGAGTTAGTGACAGAAGAGAGAGCGAGAGAGGGGGGGAGCGGCAGCGGCAGCGGCAGCGGCAGCGGCAGCTGCAGCGGCAGCGGCAGCGGCAGCGGCAGCGACAGCGGCAGCGACAGCCGCAGCCGCAGCCGCAGCCGCAGCCGCAGCCGCAGCCGCAGCCGCAGCCGCAGCCGCAGCCGCAGCCGCAGCCGCAGCCGCAGCCGCAGCCGCAGCCGCAGCCGCAGCCGCAGCCGCAGCCGCAGCCGCAGCCGCAGCCGCAGCCGCAGCCGCAGCCGCAGCCGCAGCCGCAGCCGCAGCCGCAGCCGCAGCCGCAGCCACAGCGATAGAGCGTGACCAGAAGTTCCAGGCTCAGCCCCCTTAATTTTTGGTTTTGTTTAGACACTAATGTCCGTTGCATGTAAACGTTATTAAGGGGTCATCCATAATTATCATCATTTTCACAAGCGTACAAACCGTACACTTTTTCTGACCCTCCCCCCCTCCCCCTTGAAAGTGTACAAATGTAAATGTGAAAATGATGACAGTGTTTCACAGTTGCCATGTTTCGCAATAATGCGTCATTCTGATGAATCACTAGTATACAAGCAAATCATTCGAGCACTATTTTCTTTTCTTTTTGGCGGTCTATAACTCTCCCTTGTGTGAGGATGAGCGAGCGAGCGATAAGTGGGGACTTCGTTTTTGTCATTATTTTTCAACATTTAAAATAGCGTACGTTCAAGTCATACCCCCTCCCTCCAGCGTACGGTTTGTACGCTAGTGAAAATTATGATAATTATGGATGACCCTTAACACAACCTATTTTTAGATGATTAATCGTTTTCCTTTGTGTCTTGTCAGCGACGAGTTGTTTGACTTTAATATTACAACGATGAGCCCGTGAATAGATTATTGATTGACACATCAGTCCTTCAACAACACGTACCTGACACATACAAAAGCACCAGGCGGTGGCACGAAGAACTGGTGGCGTTGTACTAAGTTACTACATGGTACAAATTAAATAGCATGTGATGGTTGTAATTTGTAAAAGGCAAACAAATCAACTTTTTAAAAGAATTAAATCAGTCCTTCAGTTCAGTCAGTTTAGCCGAATGTCCAATGGACTTGGCGTCCATCACATTTCAACATATTGTCTTCCCCTAACTTCCTCCCCTGTCTTCCCTCCCTTCGTCCATCCCTATCATGTCTCTATCGATCGTCGCTCTCCCTCTCTCTCTCTCTCTCTCTCTCTCTGTCTCTCTCTCTCTTTCTCGTTCTCTCTCGCTCTCTCTATCGCTCTCTCTTGCTCTCTCTGTCGCTCTCTAACTTTCTGTCGTTCTCTCTCTCGCAATCTCTCTGTCGCTCTCTTGCTTGCTGTCTCTTTCTCGCGCTCTCTCGCTATCGTTCTCTCTCTCTCACCATCCCTCCAACCCTCCTTCCTTCCATGTCCGTAATATGATATAGATCCATAACATTAACAATATTAGCATAGTTGTTTGTGACCCTCAGATAAAAAATACCAATACGATACTCAGATGCCTACATAACATAATATATTTTCTCAATAATATATATATATATACATATCTATATATATACATATATATATATATATATATATATATATATATATATATACATATCTATATATATTTCTATATATATATATATATATATATATATATATATATATATAGATATGTATATATATATATATATATATATATATATATATATATACATATATATATGTATATATATATATATATATATATATATATATATATTACCAAATTTAAGATGTTAGCGCATGTAAAAGAAAAAAAATATTAACATCGTTAAGCTTTATAATCAGATCAGTGTGAATAAACAGTGTGGCCAAAGTGAACATGCACGCGCGCAAGTATGCAAGCATTTCCACATACACATGCACATACACACGCACACACGCACACACGCACACACGCACACACGCACACACGCATACACGCACATACGCCTACACGCACACACGCACACACGCAATGCACGTTTGTTTTCCATCGACACCAACTGTATCGATCGCCATCGTCGTCTGTTTTTTTGCCGCGGATCGCACGAACAATGTAGTTCAGCAGGTACAGTTGTCGATCGATGTCGCGCCCGACTCGGTCTTCTAGTTCCCCGGTAGTCAGTGTCGAGGAGTACGGCGTACGGCTAGCAGCGATGCGGCTCCACGCGAACAGGGTGACGCGTCCGCCGTCTATACAAACGTCGCTACTAACTCGAGTCCTGCTCTTCACTTGGCTGTGCTGTTGCGCCGAAGCTAACGGTAAGACGATTATCTTTATTTAGTTTGCACTCCAAAAAGGGGGGTTATGTTGAATCTAGGCCATGCCAGCAATTCCAGAAAAGTAGGAGGTTATGAAACTGAAAACCAATAACTGACAGCCTGATTCATAGAGTGACAACGAGGATATGGGACAGGGATGCCTGTGTATCACTTCCCTTCCCAGTCCAAGCCTTTGGCAAAGAAATACTTGATCATTCAAATAGGATTAGGTTACCAAAGTGGATGAACCAGCCAATTTTGTCGAAGGCAGTAAGCACTTAGCAGACTGCAGCCCAGGAGGTGACAGGACGAAGAAAATGACATCATTCTCCATGAGCGTGATGGCTAAATAATGTGTCAATATACTAACTCAAAATAATAGTTCCCCATTTACTAGCCTAAAGCCGGGAACTCACTAAGCCTGTCGGCCGGCCGATTTTGCATCGGCCGGACGTCGTAGGGCATTGGCCTGGCATCGGTTATGTGAGTTCCAAAAACCGTGGCATCGGCCGGGCGTCGTGCGTCGAGCCGATGCCCGCACGACGCCCGGCCGGCAGATCCTCTGAGGCATAGCCACAAAAGCGGCACTTGCAGCAACAACAATCGGCATGAATTCATCCTCTGAGTCAGCCATGATGAACTTTTGGATGTAGGTCACCTGGGCGAGCATATTGAATACCTCAAAGGACAAAAAATGAAACTAATTGGAATTTAAATTAATAGCGCTTAATATATATATATATATATATATATATATATATATATATATATATATATATATATATATATATGTATATATATATATATATATATATATATATATGCATATATTTATATATATATACATATATATATATATATATATGTATATATATATATATATATATATATATATATATGCATATATATATACATACATACATATATATATATATATATATGTATATATATATATATATATATATATATATATATATATATATATATATATATATATATATATGTATATATGTATATGTGTATATATATATATATATATATATATATACATATATACATATTGAATACCTCAAAGGACAAAAAATGAAACTAATTGGAATTTAAATTAATAGCGCTTAATATATATATATATATATATAAATATATATATATATGTATATATATATATGCATATATTTATATATATATATATATACATACATATATATATATATATGTATATATATATTATATATATATATATATATATGTATATATGTATATGTATATATATATATATATATATATATATATATATATATATATATATATATATATATATATATATATATATGAAACGGCGTCGAATCATCACGTTCGCAAACACGGTATATGGACATTATGCAAACTTTAACTGCAAACCCTCAGGCCTACCCAAACATATTTTAGAAAACGTCGGAGCTAGCGAATGGAAAAAAACCAGCCGTAGAAGCATTTTGTATATTAAAATTAATGATGTTTTTGTTGTCTCTGTTGCGTCCCTGAATCCAACGTTGCTCATGCCATTGTCACTGTGGCTCGGGAGATCAGTCCGTGAATTGACAATTCCCAAAGCGCGTCGTAATTTATAAATAACTGCACGGCTTAACAACGTCGCGGCGCTAGATTCCTTTACACTGTTAGCGAGGCATGCGAGGCTCATGTTTACGCTTGGCTGATTATCTGCCCACGCACGGTTGTAGTTTAGATAATTATAGCTTTTAATTTAGAGGTGCTTGCGTGCGCATACCCCGTTTACCCGACGCTAACACCTCTAGTCTCAACTGCGAGAGCTGTCCATATCAGTTGTGTAATCACCGCGGAACTAAAATCAATCCAAGGTATTTTTGGAAGGGTGGGTAGGGGGCTGGGGGGGGGGGGGGGGGTAGAATCCCACCACCATTTACACCCACTGAATTTCGCCGGCTGACAGTGACCGGCCAATGTAATATGATATTGTTGGTAATGAGGGCAACAACGCCCGTAGCCTCGATTACCCAGAAGCCGTAAGAAGGCTGCCAGTTTGATGTCCGTCTTATCGTCGTGTAGCATCGTAGCAAGCCAGGGGTCGTTGTTATTCCAGTTCCTTGTGTAATTTCGTTCAAATGTTTTGGAGATTAGCAAAATTATACATTTTTGGAAAGTTTTGGACCTACTGAACCTGAACAAGTAATGTTTAATTTTTTTTCTAAACACTCTATGGCGGCCATCTTGGATTTTCAAAATGGCGATTATTTTTTGCTCACATTTTGCAATATCTCGGCTTCTAAGCATCTTTGGGTTTTCATTTTAGGGTCTAAATATACATTTTTAGAGACAAGGACTCTAATGAGACAACTTACAATGCACTACATTTAATGCAAGACAGTATAAATCACAATGTTTACTAACAAATGACCAACACATACTTCTTGGATATCTGATAGAAACAAATGTTTCATCGCAATAGTCTGATTATAATATGCAAAGGATCGTCACATTAAAACAATGAATAGTCCCTCTGGTTCTAGACATGAAGATATATCAAGCAAATGACATTAGTCATCACTGTCATCATCTGAATCACGATTCTCGTAGTATGTGTCTTCGTCGTTTTCACAATGTGTGTTGCACACGCAGAGAGCTGTGCAAGAAGATCAGCATTCCGAGATGCTGCTACAAAGTGGAGAATCGTCTCCACCCGCTGCAGGTAGTTCATCATGGAACGGAACATTGCGTTCTTGGCCTTCTGTTCTTCCCAATCATGCAGCCTCTTCAACACATTCTCCTGATTCAGCGTTTGCAGTGGATGGGCATTGGCTTGCTCCACAGATTCAGCTTTTGTGTTCCTCTTTGCCACAGAGCAGGCCTCCTCTGTCTCAGCATTAGCTTCTAGGCCCACACCCGTCAGGTCAAGGTTTTCCTTCAAGAACTGATCGATCGCCAGCTCATACAGTGCTATGTATGAGTATATGTGGGCACGCAGGGAGCGCTTGTAGTGGGTGCATTTGATAATATGCCTGGTGGTGGCAGAGCCATACACATCAGCTTCCATCCAGGCGTCATCTATTCCAGAGTTTTCAATTGATGATCCCAAGGCTCTCAAGCCAAGCATGACGACGTGTAGCTCACCGAGTCTTGGCAACACTTTGCCTTTCAAATATGGCCTAGCATCCACCCGCTGAACTGCTTTCGAGTAGAGGGCCATGTCATATAGGTTATGACAGTGATGTACACTTCTCCAACTGTCAACTTCTTTAACTGAGGTGCCTGCTTCATCATTGTTAGCAGAGTTGAGCACTTGTGTGCCACTTCTGGGAGTAGGGGCAGGGCACCAACCTCGGTCAGCGGCTTGATTATTGACAGCAAGGAGTTGTAGCCAGCCCAACCTGGAATTTGGCGTGACCTTCATCCTATCCACCCGCCCATCCACCCACCCACCCATCCACCCGTCCATCCATCCATCCATCCATCCATCCATCCATCCATCCATCCATCCATCCATCCATCCATCCATCCATCCATCCATCCATCCATCCATCCATCCATCCATCCATCCATCCATCCATCCATCCATCCATCCATCCATCCATCCATCCATCCATCCATCCATCCATCCATACACACACACATACATACATACATACATACATACATACATACATACATACATACATACATACATCCATATGTGCCCTACCACGCACACTATCCATCTAACAATCCAACCCACATATAAATCCCACCCACGTACATTATTCATCTAAAAATCCCACCCACTAGCCTTATTCACCTAAAACAATAACACCCACCCACCTAAGACTCCCACCCACGCACAGTATACAATAAAAATCCCACCAACGCACATTATCCACCTAAAAATCCCACCACGGGCATTATTCACATACAATTCTCCCTACGCACATCATCCACCTAAAAAATCCCTCCCACGCACGTTATCCACCTAAAAACACCCCTACGCACATTATCCACCTAAAAATCCCACCCACGCATATTATCCACCTAAAAATCCCACCCACGCATATTATCCATCTCAAAATCCAACCCACGCACATCTTCCACCTAAAAATCCCATTCACGCACATTATCCACCAAAAAGTCCCACCCACGCACGTTGTCTACCTAACAATCCCACCCAGGCACATTATCCACCAACAACTCCCACCTAGGCACATTATCCACCTACAAATCTCACCCACGCACATCATCCACCAACAAATCCCACCCACGCACATTAGCCACCTAACAATCCCACCCACGCAGAGTAGCCACCTACAAAATCCCCCCCACGCACTTTATTCACTTTAAGAGAGCCACTCGATGAGGACAAGCGATAGTAGCAGCAGCTTCCACGCCAATCAGTGTCGATGGAAATGAGTTGGGGTAATTAACCCGTAAGTGGACTGTGTATATACCTACGTCTGTATTGAAAATGTTGTGTCATGCTAGATTTATGTGAGACAATAATATAAATTGTACAAATACTAAATGATGCACATATATGTAGAATATGTTGGCGTTCTATGTGTTAATTAGAGCTTTATATGTGTAGCACCCGAAGCGACGCTTGCTATAAGCAATACTGTAGGTGTAATAATCTCCTGTTAATGTAATAAGTCTCTGATAATATATTGAAGACATCCGATAATGTAATAACTGCCCAATAATGTAACATCTGCCCGATAATGTAATAACTGCTCGATGATGTAATAAAATCACCGGATAACATAATCAACTTGCTGCCTGACAATGTAATATGTTTTGACAGGTAAAGAAATAACGAGCTCCTGCCTGATAATGATACCGAAATAACCTTTGACCCATATTGTAATAACGTACACATTTCACGTAAAACAACATGTTTTGCTAGTGCGGTAAAAGTAGCCGTTTTAGATTTACTTCAATATACTGATTCAAAATATGATGTTATATTTTTCCCAGCTGAGTAGGATTTTGAGTTATACTTTCTCTCATCATGAGTTATACATTTTCGCACCACTTACGAATGACGAGTTGGTCGTAATATGCTACTTTACAACAGTGGGCCTCATTGATATCGAACTTGTCGGCGCAGATCGTTGTATCGATGACAGCACAACTGTTCCATTTCCATGCTATGATGTCACGGTATATAATGCCCACAGGCGTGGGGTTTGTCTGTTCAATCTTACAGCTAAATCCAGATGAAGAAATGAACTGTTTTTTCTTGATTTGTTTGTATTGTCAGCAAATTTATTACAGAATCTGGTGATTTGATTACATTACCGGGAATTTATTACATTATCAGGCACTTATTATATTAACAGGCAGCTATTACATTATCGGTTGTAAGAGACGCTGGAACGCTGTTAAAGACCCGCAGCGGCGGCCAGGGAGGTGGCGCAGTCGAAGCGGCCGCTCTGCGATGCGTTGGCGGGCGGGCGGCAGGAGACAATGCCGAGCGGCGACACGCCATATGATCGTGCCGTACAATTACTGAGCTGTGTGCGTCGTACCGTGCAGTGTACTCTGTCTGTCAGACGACAAAATATCGGGCGATGAACCAGTAGGCGTGTGAAGGGAGTTCGCGGAAGACCTCTGTGTAGGATGATATGTTTCTCTGCCGTGACACAGTGTTTTTTTTATGTTTTGTTAAATCGAGATATGTGCATTGTTGTTTTGCTTATGATGTAATTATGTTTCGAATATGTGATTCCATAATCAGTAACGGTTGGGATTAGGATGACGGTGATCCCGAAAGTAATTGAAAGGTATTCATTAAAAACGGGGGAAAAGAAAGGAACGAGAGACTGGAGGAATGGAGGAGCAAATGACCAGATGTCAAATGTCATAGAATCAAGAGAGAGAAAGAGAGAGAGAGAGAGGGAGAGAGAGAGAGAGAGAGAGAGAGAGAGGAAGGGAGGAAGGGATTGAGGGAGGGAGGGAGTGAATGAGTGAGTGAGTGAGTGAGTGAGTGAGTGAGTGAGTGAGGGAGGGAGGGAGGGAGGGGGAGGGAGGGATGGACCGACGGACGGACGGACGGACGGACGGACGGACGGACGGACGGACGGACGGACGGACGGACGGACGGACGGACGGACGGACGGACGGACGGACGGACGGACGGACGGACGGACGGACGGACGGACGGACGGACGGACGGACGGACGGACGGACGGACGGACGGACGGACGGAGGGACGGACGGACGGACGCGGACGGACGGACGGACGGACGGACGGACGGACGGACGGACGGACGGACGGACGGACGGACGGACGGACGGACGGACGGACGGACGGACGGACGGACGGACGGACGGACGGACGGACGGACGGACGGACGGACGGACGGACGGACGGACGGACGGACGGACGGACGGACGGACGGACGGACGGACGGACGGACGGACGGACGGACGGACGGACGGACGGACGGACGGACGGACGGACGGACGGACGGACGGACGGACGGACGGACGGACGGACGGACGGACGGACGGACGGACGGACGGACGGACGGGCTGCAGAGAAGGAAAGAGGGAAAGAGTGAGATGAGAAGTAGAGAGAGTGAGAGAGAGTTAGTGACAGAAGAGAGAGCGAGAGAGAGGGGGGGAGCGGCAGCGGCAGCGGCAGCGGCAGCGGCAGCGGCAGCGGCAGCGGCAGCGGCAGCGGCAGCGGCAGCGGCAGCGGCAGCGGCAGCGGCAGCGGCAGCGGCAGCGGCAGCGGCAGCGGCAGCGGCAGCGGCAGCGGCAGCGGCAGCGGCAGCGGCAGCGGCAGCGGCAGCGGCAGCGGCAGCGGCAGCGGCAGCGGCAGCGGCAGCGGCAGCGGCAGCGGCAGCGGCAGCGGCAGCCGCAGCCGCAGCCGCAGCCACAGCGATAGAGCGTGACCAGAAGTTCCAGGCTCAGCCCCCTTAATTTTTGGTTTTGTTTAGACACTAATGTCCGTTGCATGTAAACGTTATTAAGGGGTCATCCATAATTATCATCATTTTCACAAGCGTACAAACCGTACACTTTTTCTGACCCTCCCCCTTGAAAGTGTACAAATGTAAATGGTGAAAATGATGACAGTGTTTCACAGTTGCCATGTTTCGCAATAATGCGTCATTCTGATGAATCACTAGTATACAAGCAAGTCATTCGAGCACTATTTTCTTTTCTTTTTGGCGGTCTATACCTCTCCCTTGTGTGAGGATGAGCGAGCGAGCGATAAGTGGGGACTTCGTTTTTGTCATTATTTTTCAACATTTAAAATAGCGTACGTTCGAGTCATACCCCTTCCCTCCAGCGTACGGTTTGTACGCTAGTGAAAATGATGATAATTATGGATGACCCTTAACACAACCTATTTTTAGATGATTAATCGTTTTCCTTTGTGTCTTGTCAGCGACGAGTTGTTTGACTTTAATATTACAACGATGAGCCCGTGAATAGATTATTGATTGACACATCAGTCCTTCAACAACACGTACCTGACACATACAAAAGCACCAGGCGGTGGCACGAAGAACTGGCGGCGTTGTACTAAGTTACTACATGGTACAAATTAAATAGCATGTGGTGGTTGTAATTTGTAAAAGGCCAAAAAATCTACTTTTTAAAAGAATTTAGTCAGTCCTTCAGTTCAGTCAGTTTAGCCGAATGTCCAATGGACTTGGCGTTCATCACATTTCAACATATTGTCTTCCCCTAACTTCCTCCCCTGTCTTCCCTCCCTTCGTCCATCCCTATCATGTCTCTATCGATCGTCGGTCTCCCTCTCTCTCTCTCTGTCTCTCTCTCTTTCTCGTTCTCTCTCGCTCTCTCTATCGCTCTCTCTTGCTCTCTCTGTCGCTCTCTAACTTTCTGTCGTTCTCTCTCTCGCAATCTCTCTGTCGCTCTCTTGCTTGCTGTCTCTTTCTCGCGCTCTCTCGCTATCGTTCTCTCTCTCACCATCCCTCCAACCCTCCTTCCTTCCATGTCCGTAATATGATATAGATCCATAACATTAACAATATTAGCATAGTTGTTTGTGACCCTCAGATAAAAAATACCAATACGATACTCAGATGCCTACATAACATAATATATTTTCTCAATAATATATATATATACATATCTATATATATACATATATATATATATATATATATACATATTTATATATATATATCTATATATATATATATATATATATATATATATATATATATATATATATAATATACATATATATATATATATATATATATATATATATATATATATATATATATATATATATATATATATATATATATATATATATATATATATATATATTACCAAATTTAAGATGTTAGCGCATGTAAAAGAAAAAAAAATATTAACATCGTTAAGCTTTATAATCAGATCAGTGTGGCTAAACAGTGTGGCCAAAGTGAACATGCACGCGCGCAAGTATGCAAGCATTTCCACATACACATGCACATACACACGCACACACGCACACACGCACACACGCACACACGCACACACGCATACACGCACATACGCCTACACGCACGCACGCACGCACGCACGTACGCACGCACGCACGCACACACACACACACGCACACACGCACACACGCACAAACGCACACACGCACACACGCACACACGCATACACGCACACACGCACACACGCAATGCACATTTGTTTTCCATCGACACCAACTGTATCGATCGCCATCGTCGTCTGTTTTTTTGCCGCGGATCGCACGAACAATGTAGTTCAGCAGGTACAGTTGTCGATCGATGTCGCGCCCGACTCGGTCTTCTAGTTCCCCGGTAGTCAGTGTCGAGGAGTACGGCGTACGGCTAGCAGCGATGCGGCTCCACGCGAACAGGGTGACGCGTCCGCCGTCTATACAAACGTCGCTACTAACTCGAGTCCTGCTCTTCACTTGGCTGTGCTGTTGCGCCGAAGCTAACGGTAAGACGATTATCTTTATTTAGTTTGCACTCCAAAAAGGGGGGTTATGTTGAAGCTAGGCCATGCCAGCAATTCCAGAAAAGTAGGAGGTTATGAAACTGAAAACCAATAACTGACAGCCTGATTCATAGAGTGACAACGAGGATATGGGACAGGGATGCCTGTGTATCACTTCCCTTCCCAGTCCAAGCCTTTGGCAAAGAAATGTTTGATCATTCAAATAGGATTAGGTTACCAAAGTGGATGAACCAGCCAATTTTGTCGAAGGCAATAAGCACTTAGTAGACTGCAGCCCAGGAGGTGACAGGACGAAGAAAATGACATCATTCTCCATGAGCGTGATGGCTAAATAATGTGTCAATATACTAACTCAAAATAATAGTTCCCCATTTACTAGCCTAAAGCCGGGAACTCACTAAGCCGGTCGGCCGGCCGATTTTGCATCGGCCGGACGTCGTAGGGCATTGGCCGGGCATCGGTTATGTGAGTTCCAAAAATCGTGGCATCGGCCGGGCGTCGTGCGTCGAGCCGATGCCCGCACGACGCCCGGCCGGCAGATCCTCTGAGGCATAGCCACAAAAGCGGCACTTGCAGCAACAACAATCGGCATGAATTCATCCTCTGAGTCAGCCATGATGAACTTTTGGATGTAGGTCACCTGGGCGAGCATATTGAATACCTCAAAGGACAAAAAATGAAACTAATTGGAATTTAAATTAATAGCGCTTAATATATATATATATATATATATATATATATATATATGTATATATATATATATATATATATATGCATATATTTATATATATATATACATATATATATATATATATATATGTATATATATATATATATGCATATATATACATACATATATATATATATATATATATATATATATATATATGTATATATATATATATATATATATATATATATATATATATATGTATATATGTATATGTATATATATATATATATATATATATATATATATATATATATATATATATACATATATACATATTGAATACCTCAAAGGACAACAAATGAAACTAATTGGAATTTAAATTAATAGCGCTTAATATATATATATATATATAAATATATATATATATGTATGTATATATATATATATATATATATATATATATATATATATATATGCATATATTTATATATATATATATATATACATATATATATATATATATATGTATATATATATATATATGCATATATATACATACATATATATATATATATATATGTATATATATATATATATGTATATATGTATATGTATATATATATATATATATATATATATATATATATATATATATATATATATATATATATATATATATATATATATATGAAACGGCGTCGAATCATCACGTTCGCAAACACGGTATATGGACATTATGCAAACTTTAACTGCAAACCCTCAGGCCTACCCAAACATATTTTAGAAAACGTCGGAGCTAGCGAATGGAAAAAAACCAGCCGTAGAAGCATTTTGTATATTAAAATTAATGATGTTTTTGTTGTCTCTGTTGCGTCCCTGAATCCAACGTTGCTCATGCCATTGTCACTGTGGCTCGGGAGATCAGTCCGTGAATTGACAATTCCCAAAGCGCGTCGTAATTTATAAATAACTGCACGGCTTAACAACGTCGCGGCGCTAGAGTCCTTTACACTGTTAGCGAGGCATGCGAGGCTCATGTTTACGCTTGGCTGATTATCTGCCCACGCACGGTTGTAGTTTAGATAATTATAGCTTTTAATTTAGAGGTGCTTGCGTGCGCATACCCCGTTTACCCGACGCTAACACCTCTAGTCTCAACTGCGAGAGCTGTCCATATCAGTTGTGTAATCACCGCGGAACTAAAATCAATCCAAGGTATTTTTGGAAGGGTGGGTAGGGGGCTGGGGGGGGGGGGTAGAATCCCACCACCATTTACACCCACTGAATTTCGCCGGCTGACAGTGACCGGCCAATGTAATATGATATTGTTGGTAATGAGGGCAACAACGCCCGTAGCCTCGATTACCCAGAAGCCGTAAGAAGGCTGCCAGTTTGATGTCCGTCTTATCGTCGTGTAGCATCGTAGCAAGCCAGGGGTCGTTGTTATTCCAGTTCCTTGTGTAATTTCGTTCAAATGTTTTGGAGATTACCAAAATTATACATTTTTGGAAAGTTTAGGACCTACTGAACCTGAAAAAGTAATGTTTAATTTTTTTCTAAACACTCTATGGCGGCCATCTTGGATTTTCAAAATGGCGATTATTTTTTGCTCACATTTTGCAATATCTCGGCTTCTAAGCATCTTTGGCTTTTCATTTTAGGGTCTAAATATACATTTTTAGAGACAAGGACTCTAATGAGACAACTTACAATGCACTACATTTAATGCAAGACAGTATAAATCACAATGTTTACTAACAAATGACCAACACTTACTTCTTGGATATCTGATAGAAACAAATGTTTCATCGCAATAGTCTGATTATAATATGCAAAGGATCGTCACATTAAAACAATGAATAGTCCCTCTGGTTCTAGACATGAAGATATATCAAGCAAATGACATTAGTCATCACTGTCATCATCTGAATCACGATTCTCGTAGTATGTGTCTTCGTCGTTTTCACAATGTGTGTTGCACACGCAGAGAGCTGTGCAAGAAGATCAGCATTCCGAGATGCTGCTACAAAGTGGAGAATCGTCTCCCCTCGGTGCAGGTAGTTCATCATGGAACGGAACATTGCGTTCTTGGCCTTCTGTTCTTCCCAATCATGCAGCCTCTTCAACACATTCTCCTGATTCAGCGTTTGCAGTGGATGGGCATTGGCTTGCTCCACAGATTCAGCTTTTGTGTTCCTCTTTGCCACAGAGCAGGCCTCCTCTTAGCTTCTAGGCCCACACCCGTCAGGTCAAGGTTTTCCTTCAAGAACTGATCGATCGCCAGCTCATACAGTGCTATGTATGAGTATATGTGGGCACGCAGGGAGCGCTTGTAGTGGGTGCATTTGATAATATGCCTGGTGGTGGCAGAGCCATACACATCAGCTTCCATCCAGGCGTCATCTATTCCAGAGTTGTCAATTGATGATCCCAAGGCTCTAAAGCCAAGCATGACGACGTGTAGCTCACCGAGTCTTGGCAACACTTTGCCTTTCAAATATGGCCTAGCATCCACCCGCTGAACTGCTTTCGAGTAGAGGGCCATGTCATATAGGTTATGACAGTGATGTACACTTCTCCAACTGTCAACTTCTTTAACTGAGGTGCCTGCTTCATCATTGTTAGTAGAGTTGAGCACTTGTGTGCCACCTCTGGGAGTAGGGGCAGGGCATCAACCTCGGTCAGCGGCTTGATTGTTGACAGCAAGGAGTTGTAGCCAGCCCAACCTGGAATTTGGCGTGACCTTCATCCTATCCACCCGCCCATCCACACACCCACCCACCCACCCACCCACCCACCCACCCATCCACCCGTCCATCCATCCATCCATCCATCCATCCATCCATCCATCCATCCATCCATCCATCCATCCATCCATCCATCCATCCATCCATCCATCCATCCATCCATCCATCCATCCATCCATCCATCCATCCATCCATCCATCCATCCTTCCATCCATCCATCCATCCATCCATCCATCCATCCATCCATCCATCCATCCATCCATCCATACATACATACATACATTCATACATACATACATACATACATACATACATACATACATACATCCATATGTGCCCTACCACGCACACTATCCATCTAACAATCCAACCCACATATAAATCCCACCCACGTACATTATTCATCTAAAAATCCCACCCACTAGCCTTATTCACCTAAAACAATAACACCCACCCACCTAAGACTCCCACCCACGCACAGTATACAATACAAATCCCACCAACGCACATTATTCACCTAAAAATCCCACCACGGGCATTATTCACATAAAATTCTCCCTACGCACATCATCCACCTAAAAAATCCCTCCCAAGCACGTTATCCACCTAAAAACACCCCTACGCACATTATCCACCTAAAAATCCCACCCACGCATATTATCCACCTAAAAATCCCACCCACGCATATTATCCATCTCAAAATCCAACCCACGCACATCTTCCACCTAAAAATCCCATTCACGCACATTATCCACCAAAAAGTCCCACCCACGCACGTTGTCTACCTAACAATCCCACCCAGGCACATTATCCACCAACAACTCCCACCTAGGCACATTATCCACCTACAAATCTCACCCACGCACATCATCCACCAATAAATCCCACCCACGCACATTAGCCACCTAACAATCCCACCCACGCAGATTAGCCACCTACAAAATCCCCCCCACGCACTTTATTCACTTTAAGAGAGCCACTCGATGAGGACAAGCGATAGTAGCAGCAGCTTCCACGCCAATCAGTGTCGATGGAAATGAGTTGGGGTAATTATCCCGTAAGTGGACTGTGTATATACCTACGTCTGTATTGAAAATGTTGTGTCATGCTAGATTTATGTGAGACAATAATATAAATTGTAAAATTACTAAATGATGCACATATATGTAGAATATGTTGGCGTTCTATGTGTTAATTAGAGCTTTATATGTGTAACACCCGAAGCGACGCTTGCTATAAGCAATACTGTAGGTGTAATAATCTCCTGTTAATGTAATAAGTCTCTGATAATATATTGAAGACATCCGATAATGTAATAACTGCCCGATAATGTAAAATCTGCCCGATAATGTAATAACTGCTCGATGATGTAATAAAATCACCGGATAACATAATCAACTTTCTGCCTGATAATGTAATATTTTTTGACAGGTAAAGAAATAACGAGCTCCTGCCTGATAATGATATCGAAATAACCTTTGACCCATATTGTAATAACGTACACATTTCACGTAAATCAACATGTTTTGCTAGTGCGGTAAAAGTAGCCGTTTTAGATTTAATTCAATATACTGATTCAAAATATGATGTTATATTTTTCCCAGCTGAGTAGGATTTTATAATAATAATAATAATAATTAGTTAACTTCTATTGCGCCTATATCCTTAGAAACCAAGCTCAGAGGCGCATCAAAACAAAAAGGATTAATCGATCTCATAGTCGGTAAACAAATCAAGTTGTCATCAGATTGATTGATGCGCCAGGGAGCTATGGTGGATAGGCCAGATTGTACAGATATGTTTTTAAATGACGACGGAATTTAGCAATGTTTTCAACTGATTTCACGCTAGAAGGAAGCATATTCCATAGAGTAGGCGCACCCACAGCAAAAGCCCTGGTCCCCATATTACTATTGACCTTTGGTACAAAGAGTAAATCAGAAGTAGATGACCGAAGTTGAATAGGTTTTCTTATAGGAGTAAGCAAAGTATGTAAATACGATGGCTGCTTAGAAGAAAGTGCCTGGTAAGTAATGGTACACATCTTAAACATTATACGATATTGGACAGGCAGCCAATGCAGAGACTTTAGAAGCGGCTTAGAAGGAGTAAAGCGTGGAGACCTAGTCACCACCCTTGCTAAGCAATTTTGAACACGTTGTAGTTTTGTGATATCCTTAATAGCAATATTATGAAAAAGTGAATTACAATAGTCTAATCTACTAGTAACTAATGCAGTTGCAATAGTCTTTGTAACAGAAACAGGCAAATATCGACGAATACGCCGCAAATCACGAATGTGGTAAAAACATGTTCGACAAATTTGAGAAATGTGTTCTCTAAAATTTAATTTATCATCAAACATTTTGAGTTATACTTTCTCTCATCATGAGTTATACATTTTCGCACCACTTACGAATGACGAGTTGGTCGTAATATGCTACTTTACAACAGTGGGCCTCATTGATATCGAACTTGTCGGCGCAGATCGTTGTATCGATGACAGCACAACTGTTCCATTTCCATGCTATGATGTCAAGGTATATAATGCCCACAGGCGTGGGGTTTGCCTGTTCAATCTTACAGCTAAATCCAGATGAAGAAATGAACTGTTTTTTCTTGATTTGTTTGTATTGTCAGCAAATTTATTACAGTATCTGGTGATTTGATTACATTACCGGGAATTTATTACATTATCAGGCACTTATTATATTAACAGGCAGCTATTACATTATCGGTTGTCAGAGACGCTGGAACGCTGTTAAAGACCCGCAGCGGGCGGCCAGGGAGGTGGCGCAGTCGAGGCGGCCGCTATGCGATGCGTTGGCAGGGCGGGCGAAAGGAGCCAATGCCGAGCGGCGACACGCCATATGATCGTGCCGTACACTTACTGAGCTGTGTGCGTCGTACCGTGCAGTGTACTCTGTCTGTCAGACGACAAAATATCGGGCGATGAACCAGTAGGCGTGTGCAGGGAGTTCGGGAAAACCTCTGTATAGGATGATATGTTTCTTTGACGTGACACAGTGTTTTTTTTATGTTTTATTAAATCGAGATATGTGCATTGTTGTTTTGCTTATGATGTAATTATGTTTCGAATATGTGATTCCATAATCAGTAACGGTTGGGATTAGGATTAGGGTGATCCCGAAGGCAATTGAAAGGTATTCATGAAAAACGGGGGAAAAGAAAGGAACGAGAGACTGGAGGAGTGGAGGAGCAAATGACCAGATGTCAAATGTCATAGAATCAAGAGAGAGAAAGAGAGAGAGGGAGAGAGAGAGAGAGAGAGAGGAAGGGAGGAAGGGATTGAGGGAGGGAGGGAGGGAGTGAATGAGTGAGTGAGTGAGTGAGTGAGTGAGTGAGTGAGTGAGTGAGTGAGTGAGGGAGGGAGGGGGTAGGGAGGGAGGGAGGGAGGGAGGGAGGGAGGGAGGGAGGGAGGGAGGGAGGGAGGGAGGGAGGGAGGGAGGGAGGGAGGGAGGGAGGGAGGGAGGGAGGGAGGGAGGGAGGGAGGGAGGGAGGGAGGGACGGACGGACGGACGGACGGACGGACGGACGGACGGACGGACGGACGGACGGACGGACGGACGGACGGACGGACGGACGGACGGACGGACGGACGGACGGACGGACGGACGGACGGACGGACGGACGGACGGACGGACGGACGGACGGACGGACGGACGGACGGACGGACGGACGGACGGACGGACGGACGGACGGACGGACGGGCTGCAGAGAAGGAAAGAGGGAAAGAGTGAGATGAGAAGTAGAGAGAGTGAGAGAGAGTTAGTGACAGAAGAGAGAGCGAGAGAGAGAGGAGGAGCGGCAGCGGCAGCGGCAGCGGCAGCGGCAGCGGCAGCGGCAGCGGCAGCGGCAGCGGCAGCGGCAGCGGCAGCGGCAGCGGCAGCGGCAGCGGCAGCGGCAGCGGCAGCGGCAGCGGCAGCGGCAGCGGCAGCGGCAGCGGCAGCGGCAGCGGCAGAGGCAGCGGCAGCGGCAGCGGCAGCGGCAGCGGCAGCGGCAGCGGCAGCGGCAGCGGCAGCGGCAGCGGCAGCGGCAGCGGCAGCGGCAGCGGCAGCGGCAGCGGCAGCCGCAGCCGCAGCGGCAGCGGCAGCCGCAGCCGCAGCCGCAGCCGCAGCCGCAGCCGCAGCCGCAGCCGCAGCCGCAGCCGCAGCCGCAGCCGCAGCCGCAGCCGCAGCCGCAGCCGCAGCCGCAGCCGCTGCCGCAGCCGCAGCTGAAAATGATGACAGTGTTTTACAGTTGCCATGTTTCGCAATAATGCGTCATTCTGATGAATCACTAGTATACAAGCAAATCATTCGAGCACTATTTTCTTTTCTTTTTGGCGGTCTTTACCTCTCCCTTGTGTGAGGATGAGCGAGCGAGCGATAAGTGGGCACTTCGTTTTTGTCATTATTTTTCAACATTTAAAATAGCGTACGTTCAAGTCATACCCCCTCCCCCCAGCGTACGGTTTGTACGCTAGTGAAAATGATGATAATTATGGATGACCCTTAACACAACCTATTTTTAGATGATTAATCGTTTTCCTTTGTGTCTTGTCAGCGACGAGTTGTTTGACTTTAATATTACAACGATGAGCCCGTGAATAGATTATTGATTGACACATCAGTCCTTCAACAACACGTACCTGACACATACAAAAGCACCAGGCGGTGGCACGAAGAACTGGCGGCGTTGTACTAAGTTACTACATGGTACAAATTAAATAGCATGTGGTGGTTGTAATTTGTAAAAGGCCAAAAAATCTACTTTTTAAAAGAATTAAGTCAGTCCTTCAGTTCAGTCAGTTTAGCCGAATGTCCAATGGACTTGGCGTTCATCACATTTCAACATATTGTCTTCCCCTAACTTCCTCCCCTGTCTTCCCTCCCTTCGTCCATCCCTATCATGTCTCTATCGATCGTCGCTCTCCCTCTCTCTCTCTCTCTCTGTCTCTCTCTCTTTCTCGTTCTCTCTCGCTCTCTCTATCGCTCTCTCTTGCTCTCTCTGTCGCTCTCTAACTTTCTGTCGTTCTCTCTCTCGCAATCTCTCTCTCGCTCTCTTGCTTGCTGTCTCTTTCTCGCGCTCTCTCGCTATCGTTCTCTCTCTCACCATCCCTCCAACCCTCCTTCCTTCCGTGTCCGTAATATGATATAGATCCATAACATTAACAATATTAGCATAGTTGTTTGTGACCCTCAGATAAAAAATACCAATACGATACTCAGATGCCTACATAACATAATATATTTTCTCAATAATATATATATATATACATATCTATATATATATATATATATATATACATATATATATATATATATACATATCTATATATATATGTATATATATATATATATATATATATATATATATATACATATATATGTATATATATATATATATATATATATATATATATATATATATATTACCAAATTTAAGATGTTAGCGCATGTAAAAGAAAAAAAAATATTAACATCGTTAAGCTTTATAATCAGATCAGTGTGGCTAAACAGTGTGGCCAAAGTGAACATGCACGCGCGCAAGTATGCAAGCATTTCCACATACACACGCACATACACACGCACACACGCACACACGCACACACGCATACACGCACATACGCCTACATGCACGCACGCACGTATGCACGCACACACACACACACACACACACACACACACACACGCACACACGCACAAACGCACCCACGCATACACGCATACACGCACACACGCACACACGCAATGCACATTCGTTTTCCATCGACACCAACTGTATCGATCGCCATCGTCGTCTGTTTTTTTGCCGCGGATCGCACGAACAATGTAGTTCAGCAGGTAGAGTTGTCGATCGATGTTGCGCCCGACTCGGTCTTCTAGTTCCCCAGTAGTCAGTGTCGAGGCGTACGGCGTACGGCTAGCAGCGATGCGGCTCCACGCAAACAGGGTGACGCGTCCGCCGTCTATACCAACGTCGCTACTAACTCGAGTCCTGCTCTTCACTTGGCTGTGCTTTTGCGCCGAAGCTAACGGTAAGACGATTATCTTTATTTAGTTTGCACTCCAAAAAGGGGGGTTATGTTGAAGCTAGGCCATGCCAGCAATTCCAGAAAAGTAGGAGGTTATGAAACTGAAAACCAATAACTGACAGCCTGATTTATATTGTGACAACGAGGATATGGGACAGGGACGCCTGTGTATCACTACCCTTCCCAGTCCAAGCCTTTGGCCAAAACATTTTGATCATTCAAATAGGATTAGGTTACCAAAGTGGAGGAATCAGCCAATTTTGTCGAAGGCAGTAAGCACTTAGCAGGAGGTGACAGGACGAAGAAAATGACATCATTGTCCATGAGCGTGATGGCTAAATAATGTGTCAATATACTGACTCAAAATAATAGTTCCCCATTTACAAGCCTAAAGCCGGGAACTCACTAAGCATCGGCCGACGCCTACCCGACGCCCGGCCGGCAGATCCTCTGAGGCATTGCCACAAAAGCGGCACTTGCAGCAACACAAATCGGCATGAATTCATCCTCTGAGACCGCCATGATGAACTTTTGGATGTAGGTCACCTGGGCAAGCATATTGAATACCTCAATGGAAAAAAAATCCAACTAATTGGAATTTTAATTAATAGCGCTTAATAGCGCTTAATATATATATATATATATATATATATATATATATATATATATATATATATATATATATATATATATATATATATATATATGCATATATATATGTAAACATATATATGTGTATATATATATATATATATATATATATATATATATATATATATATATATATGCATATATATATACATATATATACATACATATATATATATATATATATATATATATTTATATATAATATATATATGAAACGGCGTCGAATCATCACGTTCGCAGACACGGTATATAGACATTATGCAAAATATACCTGCAAACCCTTAAGGCCTACACAAACACATTTTAGAAAACGTCGGAGCTAGCGAATGGATAAAACCCAGCCGTAGAAGCATTTTGTATATTAAAATTAATGATGTTTTTGTTGCTCATGCCATGGTCACTGTGGCTCGGGAGATCAGTCCGTGAATTGACAATTCCCAAAGCGCGTCGTAATTTATAAATAACTGCACGGCTTAACAACGTCGCGGCGCTAGAGTGTTTTACACTGTTAGCGAGGCATGCGAGGCTCATGTTTACGCTTGGCTGATTATCTGCCCACGCACGGTTGTAGTTTATATAATTGTACCTTTCATTTAGAGGTGCTTGCGTACGCATACCCCGTTTACCCGACGCTAACACCTCTAGTCTCAACTGCGAGAGCTGTCTATATCAGTTGTGTAATCACCGCGGAACTAAAATCAATCCAAGATATTTTTGGAAGGGTGGGTGGGGGGCTGGGGGCTGGGGGGGGGGGTAGAATCCCACCACCATTTACACCCACTGAATTTCGCCGGCTGACAGTGACCGGCCAATGTAATATGATATTGTTGGTAAGGAGGGCAACAACGCCCGTAGCCTCGATTACCCAGAAGCCGTAAGAAGGCTGCCAGTTTGATGTCCGTCATATCGTCGTGGAGCATCGTAGCAAGCCAGGGGTCGTTGTTATTCCAGTTCCTTGTGTAATTTCGTTCAAATGTTTTGGAGATTAGCAAAATTATACATTTTTGGAAAGTTTAGGACCTACTGAACCTAAAAAAGTAATGTTTACATTTTTTGTAAACACTCTATGGCGGCCATCTTGGATTTTCAAAATGGCGATTATTTTTTGCTCACATTTTGCACTATCTCGGCTTCTAAGCATCTTTGGCTTTTGATTTTGGGGTCTAAATATACATTTTCAGAGACAAGGACTCTAATGAGACAACTTACAATGCACTACATTTAATGCAAGACAGTATAAATCACAATGTTTACTAATAAATGACCAAAACTTACTTCTTGGATATCTGATAGAAACAAATGTTTCATCGCAATAGTCTGATTATAATATGCAAAGGATCGTCACATTAAAACAATGAATAGTCCCTCTGGTTCTAGACATGAAGATATATCAAGCAAACGACATTAGTCATCACTGTCATCATCTGAATCACGATTCTCGTAGTATGTGTCTTCGTCGTTTTCACAATGTGTGTTGCACACGCAGAGAGCTGTGCAAGAAGATCAGCATTCCGAGATGCTGCTACAAAGTGGAGAATCGTCTCCCCTCGGTGCAGGTAGTTCATCATGGAACGGAACATTGTGTTCTTGGCCTTCTGTTCTTCCCAATCATGCAGCCTCTTCAACACATTCTCCTGATTCAGCGTTTGCAGTAGATGGGCATTGGCTTGTTCCACAGATTCAGCTTTTGTGTTCCTCTTTGCCACAGAGCAGGCCTCCTCTGTCTCAGCATTAGCTTCTAGGCCCACATCCTTCAGGTCAAGGTTTTCCTTCAAGAACTGATCGATCGCCAGCTCATACAGTGCTATGTATGAGTATATGTGGGCACGCAGGGAGCGCTTGTAGTGGGTGCATTTGATAATATGCCTGGTGGTGGCAGAGCCATACACATCAGCTTCCATCCAGGCGTCATCTATTCCAGAGTTTTCAATTGATGATCCCAAGGCTCTCAAGCCACGCATGACGACGTGTAGCTCACCGAGTCTTGGCAACACTTTGCCTTTCAAATATGGCCTAGCATCCACCCGCTGAACTGCTTTCGAGTAGAGGGCCATGTCATATAGGTTATGACAGTGATGTACACTTCTCCAACTGTCAACTTCTTTAACTGAGGTGCCTGCTTCATCATTGTTAGCAGAGTTGAGCACTTGTGTGCCACTTCTGGGAGTAGGGGCAGGGCACCAACCTCGGTCAGCGGCTTGATTGTTGACAGCAAGGAGTTGTAGCCAGCCCAACCTGGAATTTGGCGTGACCTTCATCCTTCATCCTGGAAAGAGTTGAGGCGACAACCCATCCAAGTTGTGTAAGTTGATTGCTATCTGCTACACCAGAGTTGTTGATGCTGAACTCCCTAGCCCGCTTCTGCGATGCAGGTGCTTTTGGTTTCTCACACGGTAGCATGGCTGTATGGTATGGAGTCACCAAGAGACTCTTTGACTTTGTGTCACCAATGCGTAGAGGGGGTGTGATTGGTTCACCCATGTGTTGTACCTTGCCATCAGCAATGTCCTTAGCAAAGTCTGTGTTGTCTGAGGCAAAGAACACAAACGTGCCCTTCTTCAAGAATAGTGGCACATACAGCCCCTGGAACTGCTTTGTGTTCTCCACTACAGCATTGACAAGGGCTGTTTCCACGATGAGGGCACGGCTGTAGGACGCACAGTTACCCTGTGCATTGAGGAGATTCAATAGTTTCTTGTTTCTTGTGTCGTGGTGGATGGTCAGGGCCGATCCCAGCACTTGGGGGTTTTCCATAGCTTTTTGAGACCGGAATCCAGCACCCTCGTCATAGTTAGTTAGTGCACCCCTGTCAACAATAGTTGTTCGCACTTCTGTTTGCAGTTTGTCTGCAGGTCCCGCCATTATCCAGCGGATCATGGTATACAGTTCCACCGGTACATCTTCCAGGGTACTGGTTACTACTATGGAACTGGACGTCTTCACTGTCTTGGTGATCTGCTCAGTTCGTCGGCGAAGGAGTCTGGCTGATTGGTAGAGGTTTTTTATACTTTCAGTGTCATATGCAGTTCTGATAGCAGTCTGGAGCATGTCTGCATCACAGGCCTCTGGACAGTACAAGACAGCGGTACTTCGCATGTTTCTCTGTCGAACTGATTTTACGTGTGTTATTCAAAAAGAATTCTGTCTTTCAACCATTGCCTGGTGAAGGCAGGTGCATGATTTTCCAGGCCCTCTGTTCCACCGAAATGTAGCACGCTGACATATGTGTTCTCGATGTCTTGGATTGAGAGGTATGCTCCATCTCTGGTCTGTGTATCTATGATGTTCAGGATTTCAACGAAGCTGGATACTTGTGTGGGACTTTGTTTGGTCTTGGGTGCTTGGTTGGTGTCATCCCGCAGAACACGGAGCACGTGTTTGGTCTAGCAAGTTTTGTGATACTGGATATCCATAGCATGGGCATCACCATCAGCAATGCAAGTACTGCATCTAGTTTTCAGTTATGGATCTGAAAACGCTTGCACTGCTTGCTTTAGCGATTGTCCGGCATTCCCTGATCTGACACTGAAGAGTTTTTGGTCATTGTCTGTCTGGCAAACAAAATAATATCCTTGTTCAAAGGTCGTGTTGATACCTTCAAACCATCATGCCTACATGAACACTTTTAGAAACCGTCGAAGCTAGCGAATGAAAAAAAACGAGCCGTAGCAATATTTGTATTTATTAAAATGTATTATGTATACGTTGTCTGTGTTGCATCCCGGGATCCAACGTGGCTCATGCCATTGTCACTGTGGCTCGGGGCATCTGTCCATGAATTTACAATTCCCTAAGCGCGTCATAAGTTATAGATAACTGTACGGCGTAACAACGTCGCGGCGCCAGCATGCTGTACACCGTTAGCGAAGTTGACGAGGCTCATGTTTAGCTGGCTGATCATGTGCACACGCACGATTATAGTTGATATTATTATAGTATTTAATGTAGAGGTGCGCGCGTACATGCGTGCGCTACACCGTTTAGTCTCAACCACTCTAGTCTCAACTAAAGCGCAGTCCATATCAGCTGTGTAATCGTCGCGGAATTAAGACGATCGTGATTACTTTGGATACCATATATCTTGTACATGGCTAAACATTAGGGGTAGATCAAGAAAATGTATTTTTGGAGGGGAGGGGCAGAATCCCCCCACCATTTGCACCCACTCAAGTTCGCCGGCGGCCCGCTGTCAGTGACCTGAACAATTAATAGCAACTGACTTCGCCAGTCGCAACTGTGCCACCAGTGGGAACAGCGTATGTACAGGCTGCGCCAATTTGAAGATGGATAGGCACAATGGTGTAGCTAGGATTTTGCATTGGAGGGGGCCACCCGAAAACCAAGCATACTATATATGTATCTATATATATATACATACATACATACATATATATATATATATATATATATATATATATATATATATATATATATATATATATATATATATATATGAATATATTTATAATTCGACCCTACTCGTTTAAAATGAATACCGACATGTCAACCAAGTTCACTGACGAATGTAGCTGGCATTTCAGCAAAACCATTCACAGAAGGAGTCAAAGTTAAAAAGAAATAGATACGACCCGTCATTAAAGACAATTTACAGTTACTGGATCTACTTTCTGGAAGAAATAAAGTATCAAAATAACATCATTCTTGTCATCAGAGGTCGTTGTATCCAACATTAAGTGTAAATGGCACATATTATAATGTGGAGCAATACGGTCCCCAGCATTATTAAATAGAAACACGATTTCTTAAACGATAATTAAATGGTGGTATTACCGACGGCCAAATACATATCATTATAGATAAATGTATATATATATATATATATATAATATATATATATATAATATATATATATATATATATATATATATATATATATATATATATATATATATATATATATATATATATATATATATATATATATATATATTAATAGTGTCAGCTGTCTATCGTTATGGATATCAGCTACTTTTCCACTGTCTCTTGCAGGTAATAAAATATGTTTATATTGCTATATTGCTGAAACAAAACATACTTGCAAACCCTCAGCAAACACATTTTATAAACCGTCGGAGCTAGCGAATGGAAAAAACCCTGCCGTAGCAGTATTTTGTATATTAATATTATTGGTGTTGACGGTGTTTCTGTTGTATCCCGTGATACGACGTTGCTCGTGCAATTGTCACTGTGGCTCGGAAGCTTAGTCCGTGTATTGTCAATTCCCAATGCGTCATAAATTATAGATAACTGCACGGCGTAACAACGTCGCGGACCCAGTATGCTTTACACAGTTAGCGAGGCATACGATGCTCACGTTTACGCTTGGCTGGTTATGTGCCCACGCACGGTTATAGATGATATAACTATACAAAATAATTTAGGGGTGCGTGCGTGCCCTTGTATGCGAGTGCGTATGTGCGTGCGTGCGTGCGTGCGTGCGTGCGAGCACAGTCTATATTATAAGCTGTATAATCACCATGAAACTAAGACAATCGTAATTGCTTTGGATACCATATCTCATCTACATGGCTAAACCTTAGAGGTGGATCAAGAGAAGGTGTTTTTGGAGGGGGCAGAAAACCGTGGAAGTTAACGGAGTCAAATTGTAATATTATAGCAACTTACTTCGCTAGACGCTACTGTGCCAGCCGTGGGAGCAGCGTAAATACTTACGCCTGTTTGAATATGGACAGGCCGCCCTACACGACTTGTGGTAGTTTCGGTTAACCGACTCTCTTTGGTCTGCGTAACTCCGCCTAGGAGAGAGTCTGGTGAAATACATGCAGTGTTTATATAGTTTCACTGCTCGAAGCGACATGTCATAACTCTATTGGATTAATTTACACACTGTCATAGGTTTAATAATAATTAATGTTTATGTAATACTGAGAGTCTACGATTTCGGTAACGACACTAAGTTAGAAAAATAGAATGTCTATACACAAAATTAAAGGTAAAAAAGGTTAATTACTGGGTTTATTTCAATGTCTCTACCTTGTTATGTTGTAAGGCCGCTCTTGCGGTTACATAAACACGCAAAGCATAATTTCTGCAGGCAGTAGTGAAAGACTCAAAGGTGCTGCCACCTCACGGAGCCTGGGTAAACGAGGCTAATCGGCCTGAGGCATCCTCGTCAACCACGGGTCGTTGTGTTGCCCTACAGTGCCACTGGCTCAACGTCACCAGGAAATGACCGGAGGTCACGAACTGTAAAATTGTAGCATTTGAATTCGCCAGTCGGTATGAACAATGTTTGATGGAGGTGACTGGCTGGTATGGAAAGAACCAACTTAAATTGAACACTGAGAAGTCAGAGGCAGTCATCTTCTTAACAAAAACAAAACGAAACGATTTGCCCTGTGATATTTCCGTGACAATTGGTGGACATCGAGTTGTGCCAAAGCCATGTGAACGAAACCTTGGAGTCATACTGGACAGTGGACTGACCATGTAAGCGCAGGTTGCTCAGATAGCAAAGTCGTGCTATCACCAGATACGCAACATTGGACAAATCCGCTCAAGCATCACTGATGATACGTGCACAACCCTAGTACACACGCTTGCCACTGCACGCCTAGACTACGCGAATGCACTGCTATACCGCCTTCCGCAGACAACGCTGCAGCGTTTACAACGTGTGCAAAACTGCACTGCCCGGCTCGTCAGCCGTACTAGAAAATACGACCACATCACGCCAGTGCTATAGCATCTGCATTGGCTACCGATTTGTGTGCGCCCGACATATAAAGTGCTTCTGTTTGCTTATTCGGTTATACATGACTAAACACCGTGTTACCTCGCGGAACTACTGTCACGTTGTCAACCCAATCGCCGACTGAGGTGTGCGTCTTTGCCGCTGTTGACACTACCTGCATCGCAGACGGTCACTCACGGTGATCGCCGTATTGCTATAGCAGCAGCCGCTCTGTGGAATGGACTGCCGGACACTGTTAGGGCGGCAAAGACACAGCCACAGTATAAAACACTTATGAAGACACCCCTTTGTAGATTAGCGTTTCTGTGACGTGATCATGTGGACTTTAATTACATACATTTACCAGTTAGTTATACAATTTATATCACATTAAAATTACGCAATTAGTGTCAGTATTAGCATTTTAGCATGATCGTTTTTATTAAGTTTTTTTAATCATATACTTTTTATTTTATTTTATAATTTGAGCATTCTGAGGAATATTAAGTAATGTAACGACTGTGCTATTATTTTAATGTGTCATGTATAGGCTTATATTTATAATGGTTACATATATATATATATATATATATATATATATATATATATATATATATATATATATATATATATATATGTATACATATATATATATATATATATATATATATTTATGTTTATTTATTTTAATAATAGTTTATCATCCATATAATAATAATTTTTAATTATAATTTTAATAATAAAATTATTAAAATTAATAATAATTTTTCATCCAATTTTAACTATTATTTGTACATTAATGTAAAGCGCCTGAGAGCAATATTATTGATTCGTGCGCTATACAAATACATTATATTATAATTATCATAATTATATATTATTATTATATTATATGTATATATATATATATATGTATATATATATATATATATATATATATATATATATATATATATATATATATATATATATATATATATATATATATATATATGTATATTGCATCCTAAACATTGCAAGGCCGACCACACCCCTCGTGAGCGATTTATTTAGATGGGGTTAAAAGAGGAGTTTTGCACGTGGATGTGCCACAGGTACTGTCGTCTGGTAGTGACGTAATGAGCAGCAACGACCACTGGCGCGCGAGGATGCCCTGGGGAAATTATACTCTGCGTATCTGACCGCAGTGTCGGCCTCGCCTAACCCTAAAATAAGGTAGAGATTGGTTCTCATACAGAATGTGAAAAAAACAAATCAAACAAAGCTACATTTCTCACCAGATAGCAAGTGCTATACTATACTGTGCTGCGCCGCGCCGCGCCGCGCCGCGCCGCGCCGCGCCGCGCCGCGCCGCGCCGCGCCGCGCTGCGCTGTCCCAAAAAATGAATGCTGAGTCTGCGTCATGTTGGGCGCCGCGATGGCTACAAACAGCATCAAACCATACTAGGTATAGTACAGCGCAGCGCAGCGCAGCGCAGCGCAGCGCAGCGCAGCGCAGCGCAGCGCAGCGCAGCGCAGCGCAGCGCAGCGCAGCGCAGCGCAGCGCAGCGCAGCGCAGCGCAGCGCAGCGCAGCGCAGCGCAGCGCAGCGCAGCGCAGCGCAGCGCAGCGCAGCGCAGCGCAGCGCAGCGCAGCGCAGCGCAGCGCAGCGCAGCGCAGCGCAGCGCAGCGCAGCGCAGCGCAGCGCAGCGCAGCGCAGCGCAGCGCAGCGCAGCGCAGCGCAGCGCAGCGCAGCGCAGCGCAGCGCAGCGCAGCGCAGCGCAGCGCAGCGCAGCGCAGCGCAGCGCAGCGCAGCGCAGCGCAGCGCAGCGCAGCGCAGCGCAGCGCAGCGCAGCGCAGCGCAGCGCAGCGCAGCGCAGCGCAGCGCAGCGCAGCGCAGCGCAGCGCAGCGCAGCGCAGCGCAGCGCAGCGCAGCGCAGCGCAGCGCAGCGCAGCGCAGCGCAGCGCAGCTGCGCTGCGCTATACCTAGTATGGTTTGATGCTGTTTGTAGCCATCGCGGCGCCCAACATGACGCAGACTCAGCATTCATTTTTTGGGACTTTACAAGTTTGCTGATGACCCTTCTTAAATGTGTCAGTTGTTATACGGTTAATGCCAGTTTGATATTGGGGTTGCAGGAGCTCATGAATGGATTTGTAGTTTGATGATATTCTATATACTGTCTAGATGTTACGTTTTTAAGATAATTCGTGTATAACACGCACTACAGTTATTAATTAATGCATAATTAATGCGTTACTGACTTACAACGTTTCTAACCAATGGTTTTCACCAACGGTTAGAAACGTTGTAAGTCAGGAAACATTATCGCTGAAGTGTGAAATGCCTCGTTCACTCAGACTTACTTTGTCTTTTCAGTTCACAAGGAACGCGGCTCTTCTATGTACACTTTGTTAATCGCCAGAACTAACGGCATGTACAAAGTCGCAGTTAACAGCTCAGTGACACCTCCAGTATTTGGTAGACCACACATCATGACCACAGATCATGGTAATTTATATCAAATAGTTGGGACACGATAGTCCCAGAGTTGTGCGGTATTGCAGGATTCATAAGGACAACTTTAATTATGAGATACATAATACATCTCAAACATTCATTAGTTGAATTTAATACAAATATCCTAGATCATGTTTCTGGCTATAGTGTTTGATTATTTGGTTAATGAGGAATTTAGTATATATTGAGGCCAGAATATATGTTAATTAAAGCGTATGCAGTATAATTAACTCGGTAATGGACGCACTGTTAACACAGCAGACTGTAACATAGTGAACATTTCTACGTATAATTGGCATTCAAGTTTGAAAGTAGTTTGCGTTATTGCTCAGTTTTACATAACTATCATATAGTAATTGCTTAGCATGTTGTGGTGAAATTGGGATGTTCAATAACAAATGATTCAGTATGTTACCGTGACCACAATGCAGACACCTTCATCCTGGCTAACACTGAATTGTTATAATAATAGGAACATGTATATAGCGCCATCAATCTAGATAACATTCACGATGATGACAGTCCCAGAACAGTTGACAATCAAATATGTTACGCAGACGACAAATTGTCATTTAAATTGTTATTGTAGATACTGTCTAACATGTGTATAAAGCGCTGTCACCTAGTGAATAATTTGTAATCTTAAGTGTCTGTTTGTTTTTGTCAGCATCGTATATGTTGGTAACATGGTGTACACTAAAATGGGTGACGTAGTTATATATGCTTGTAATTCATGTTTTCTAGTTATAAGTTTATATAGTATGGCCACTTGAACTTACACATGTGCCTGCTGTAAAATAAATCATGAATTCAAATCAATCTAAACACGCTTTGGGCAAAAGGCGTGACTACACCCTAAGTTTACTCTTGTGATATGGCTAGTTTTATTGGAATGTCTTTCGCGATTCATAATTCATGCAGTTGTTAGATATGTATTGACGTTAGTACGACATCATCCAAATATATACTACCATTCAAAAAAGTGTAACATTAACCATATATATTCATAACACAGTGACATAAATACAATACCTTTCTTGAAATTAATGCCATACAGATGTTAAAACTAGGATATTTTTTAAGTAACACATGCATTACATGTTGTAGGTGGCGTTACTGCCATCACCACCGATGATGTTCGCGGCAACATCTACTTCTACCGTAGATATCACATCTATCGTATTGCAGTCAATGGCACCAATCTGGTAGACCTAAATCGCGACAAGAACTGTAAGTTCAAACATTCGTAATGCATTGACCTTGTGTGGGTGGACTATTAATGACAAATGTAGCACAGGATAGAGGTTTAAATATAAATATATTGCCCGCACTTTTGTCACTTAAGCTGTGCACTCTGTTGTGGTTTCATATGGCACCATTCTGTGTGCACTGTCCACTACCTGCCATTAGCTATCAGATCTCAGAAAACATTGATTGACTCATTCATTCTAAAGCCTCCTATGGTCCTCTAGGGCGTAGAAAACGGGTACATTTTAACTCTTTATAATTCAACTTGACTGGTATTTTGCAAAGGTATCTCAGGGATACCACAAAAAGCAAAATGTTCAAAGTTTGCCGTTTTGGCTTGGACTCTTTATTCCAGCGGAGTGAACTGTGTATTCGACCACAGCCTCACCATAGCTCCAGTAACGCTGGACATTCCATGCACACTATAGTTGCATAGGGTATCTAGCCTAATTGCTCTCTGGCAGCAGTGTCAGGGCTGTATCGGTAACTCAGTAGGTCACTGGTAAACTGGACAGTTGCCTGCAAGATATTCACACTACTGATTTTCTATAAATGCAAGTAGTTTTAATTTTTATGTTTATTTAATAATCTTTAAAGTGATATCACTAAGGTGTTTACTAGTTTAAGATATTTTGTAATATGTAAGTGACACACATGGGAAACTACCATTCTTTACAACTATAGAGTGAACATTCATACACTATTGAAACTTATTGACATGCTGCATTCATACAATTAAGCTGTGTTTCTGTTCATCTCATGAATAACAAAAAATGCAAATTAGGTTATTATGGTGAAGAGACTAGTTAGTGATTATAATTCACCAAAACAAACACATTTCATTCATTATCACTAACTCACAGTGATAGACTAAAGGACTTAAAGGCCATATCCTGGGATACAATCTACTCTGCCCCTTAGTAACACATGTAATGGTCGACGGTCTTTCAGATGTTCATACTGTTAAAATAATTAAATATCTTGTAAGAGTACTCACCATTAAACAATGCCTTTAAATGTCCCATTTTATGGAAACTCTCGACGATGCCCGGTTTAGATTTGGTTTGTGACGTGAGTTGTGGTTATGGTGTAATATCATGCAGTGCAGTCGCGTGGTGTCGTTTAAATAACGCTAAGAACGATGCAGCAAATGTCGACAATATTTTCCACAACTGACGTCACGATTCTGCCCCTAATGCATTTCCAGAAAACATAGTTTTCCAAGCCGGCATTGCAACTGCTCTCTTTTAATGTCACTTTAAAAAAAGGTTTCATTTTTTTTTCATAGTTGTGATTACACTGCGTAATACATATTACATGCATATTTTTACATTAGCGAAAATGTTTATTGGGGCAAAATATGGCCTTTAAATGCTTTTGGACCCATTTCTGTTAATTTGTGAATACATATGACTATATCAATGTTCATTTTTCCTGTAGTGATCGGTGTGAACTCACTGGCTGTTGACACTCAAACTGGTGAATTGTTCTTCAGTATGGGTACAAGAGTGAGAACAGTGGGCAACAGAGTAATCGTGGAAGGAATCTATACAATGCATGGCATTGCTGTTGATCCAGTGTTGAGGTGAGGAAAGATGTTGTAATTCCACTGATCATGTCGATCATGTCTTGTACGTTTGTTGAGCAATAACACGTTAGCTGTTTCATACATTTACCAATATCTGCACCCCTCCCATTCCACCCTCCCTCTCTCCCTTTCTCTGTGAATTGGACTGTTCACCCACCAGAGTGTATATATTGGATTCTTCATTCACCAGAGTGTATGTGTTGGAATGTTCACGCACCGGAGTGAATGTGTTGGTCTATTCACACACCACAGTGCATGTGTTGGACTGTTCACCCACCATAATGAATATGTTGGACTGTCCACCAACAATAATATATACTTTTATCGTATTTGCATCTGGTTATATAAGTAACGATTCAAATGATATCCTGTTTTATAGAAATATCTTAGATAGATCTAAATTTGTATTTGATATCCAAAACGTTGGAGACATGAGGTCACCCGTCATACAAATTCTTGTACCAGTCCTCCAAATAAATTGTACTTTGCCTTATACATTAAAAAAAGGGAAATATCTATATATATTTCACAAGCTGTGCATTTATAGGAAGATTATGCACCACTGTCACCTATGTCATTATATGCGCCAAAGGATTGTTACTATGTTAACCGTGTTATTTTTGCAGGCTACTGTTCTATGCTGAATCAGTTACACGTGTGATTCTTAAACACAACCTGGAGAGTGATGAAACTACCCAGATTGTACCTAGACTTGGTACAATGTCAAATAATGGATTGGCCATTGACCGCTTACACTCGCGTGTGTGCTGGAGTGCTGATGCCATACGTAAGTACATATTCATGTGCACCAGTGTTGGTAATTATAACAACGTTTACTATTTAACAAGATTGCCACCTGGAGATACAATTACTGGATACTATTATTTGGCCTGCACTATTAATGATGTGCAATATACTATTTAAGAGTTATTCAAGAGTATATCATATGCCTGCCCCTCCTCTGCCCCTCTGCCTGCCTCCTCTGCCCCTCATATGTGGGAGCCATGTTGGTGTCCCTCACAACTGCTTGGAGAATAGCATGGATTTGAAATGTTCGCAAATGGTAGAGTGTATTAATGTATATCGACCAGCATTATTTATTTATTTATATCATAATATACCATAATTGTTTCTTATACCAGTATTGTTGTTAGATGGGCTGTCATACCACACGTTCCTATAAGACATGATATTGAGATGAATTCACTTAAATATGTTGAACATATGTGGGCCACAAGGTTATTTAAGACACCTAGTGATTAGCCCCTAGCTAATGCAGACAACAGACCCGCTTGTTTGTCTACCCATGTTAAGTTATTGAATTACATTTACAAGTTGCATGGAGTAAATCGTCAAGCTGCAACATATGCTGGATTTTGAAGGGCAGGTTACATACACGACTAGTATGATACATTAGTAATTGGAAGTAAACACAACATACGTAATTCTTTATGAAGAAAAAAGTGTGCTTCTGAAAGCTATTTTATGGCATCAAATGACAATGTATGCAGAATCAGTTTGAGTTATTTTATCAGGTTTTAAGTTGTTATCTGTGAAGACTGCCGGACTCAATACATATGCTAGCAGAGTTGTATCTAAATGAACACTTCCACAATTTTGCTTCTGGAAAAAGACAGTGCCCTGCACTAAAACGCTTGACAATTACTATATTCTTATTATCAACATTATATTCTTTCAGCGTGATCAGAAATCGCATGCGTGCCCTCATCAAGATGCAACAAAATGTCAACATATGTCATACTCCTCGCACAACTTATTCAAATATTGAGTCTTCACAAGTTCTCCACCCCATCCGGACAAATGTTTTATAATTATAAATCTACTATCTATCTGAGTGGGTCCACACGCAATATTTCAGCCTAATATGTGCAACACTGATGGCGATGTGGGTCTGCAAATCAACAACAAAACCAACCAAACAACCAAACAACCAAACAACCAACCAAACAAACAAAACAACAACAACAACAACAACAAAAAACACACAAACAACCCATACAAACACTGTTTTATAATAATAATTACATATATCTTTCAAAAGCTGTTTCTCAAACAGTCAGTACTAGCTGATAATGTTCATTTTTATACCTTCACGTCACTTTGTATACATTGTTATAATCAGCCTACCAGGTACTCCCACATTTTGCACTTCACACAAACCCACAAACTGATTATGTCATATCTCGGGGCACTTACACTTCATACAAACCCACATACTGATGTCATGTATCAGGACACTTACACTTCACACAAACTCACACACTGATGTCATGTCTCCGGGCACTTACACTTCACACAAACCCACACACTGATGTCATCACTCAGGGCACTTACACTTCACAAAAACTCACACACTGTTGTCATGTCTCAGGGCACTTACACTACAAAGAAACCCACACAATTATTTCATGTCTCAGGGCACTTACACGTCACACAAACTCACACACTGATGCCATGTTTCATGGCACTTACACTTCATACAAAGTCACACATTGACGTCATTGTCTTAGGGCACATACATTTATCACAAACCCACACACATATGTTGATATCATAGTTTTTGGATGTGGCCCTCGTATCCCTATTGGGGATTGTTGTTATTTTGATAACACCTTTTTTACATGTATCTATTGATTATATATATATATATATATATATATATATATATATATATATATATATATATATATATATATATATATACACTTAACTATAATTTTTATAGACGATTTCTACAAAGAGTGTAGATATTTATAAAACTACCTTTGCGTTACAGCGCCTGCTGGATCTGGATCAACGCCTGCACAAATTGCGTGTGCAGACTATGATGGTGGAAATCGTGTAGCGGTCTACAATACACCAAGAATGAATATCCATGTTAGAGATGACACAATATTTTTCACTAATGAATATGGAGGAAAGTAAGTCATCAAATTATACTACAAATAAAATACTATACATAAATACACTTATTTAGCGCCAAATCTAGTTACGACTATTCAAGGCGTTTTACATGTATATATTTGGTAATAGATATATATTTAAATAATTAGTTAACCCTATGACTAAAATTATCTAAATAGTATCCGTGTAATATATAAACAGACTCATACAATTAATACAGAAACAAATAACAATACAGACGGCTAAAAGACACATATAGAAAGTCATTTAAGAAGCAATAATTAAAATATAATACTTTTTAAATTACATGATATACTACGAATACATTGATTTCCGGTAATACATATATAGTTGATATATACATACATAAAGCTTTTAAGAAGTACATACAAATGACGTAAGGTTTAACGTAGACAATTTATAATTGATAATTTATAATAGTATAATAATTTATAATATAATTTACAATTTATAATAGTATAATTTATAATTATTATGTTATAAAAACATTTTGTATATAAAATATATATATATATATACATATATATATATATATATATATATATATATATATATATATATATATATATATATATATATATATATATATATATATGTATATATATATATATATATATATATATATATATATATATATATATATATACATATGCAAGACACGATATCAATCTCGATGGTTTACAGTGTACGGAGGTTTGTGTAATCAGTATATGATCATTATTATTAAGTTATTCAGCCGGAGAAGAAACAGTCCATACATATTCATACGTACAATCACATATAAAAAAACACATGGTGAAGAATAAGAACCTGATAAAATAAATAAATACCAACAATACACACAGTGGCATGATACAACATATAAAACTCAGTGTATATTGTGTTTATCAGTTAAAATATAGAGACTAGTAATATATTAGAGTGCAGTGGTAAACAGGTGAACTAAAAGATGTTCATGTGAATATGGCTAGTTTAGGGTATAAGTTGTGAATTAAAGGCTCGTTTAGTTGCTGACTCGCCCATATATACCACCCTATCCAGCAGGGTTCCAGGTATCGTTTCATAATAACTTATAAAACGAGACAATAATGGCTGCATCAGACGACGCGCTGGACGTTCAACTGTAAATAGTCTATTACACAAGGATAACACATTTCTATTTACAATATCTTCGATCTTTTCAATGTGCAATGCTTTAGGTAAGGTTGTGTTGTGTGATAGTTTACTTAATCTAATTGTTTTTTTTATTAATCTACCATGTATAGATTAAAGTAGAACCATTTGAATGGCGGTGCTGTTCATACATTCTAAACCGTATGTTAATGTGGGTTGAAATATGCCGATATACAGATATACTTGAACATCAGGAGTGGCTGCAGGGTATAACATACCGGCATTACCAAGCTCATAAAATGACTGTCTGCATTTTGTTAGTCTATTTGTGACATGATTGGCATTATTACTATCACGCTTAAACACATTACCAAGTATATTAAGCGATTCTTCATTACATAGACATTTGTCACCAAGCTTCCACTTTGGGTCGTGGTATAACGAACACTTTCCAACAATCATGCATTTCGAATTGAATCTGCACCTTTTATGATATCCACGTTTGTTGAGAATGAGGTAATATCGTCGGAATAAGCCATACAATTGTACAGTGCATCACCTATTCTGACGCCTGCATATTCTATAATAACTATAATCTATAATAACCTTGCTGTTGTGTCAATGACGACGTGCATTGATGAATATCGTTTGATTGTACTCTGGAAAGGTAAATAAATTGACGGCATCATTTATTTTTCAGAATTTCTTGTGTTCAGCAAGATGGAACACACACGATCGATGTTGGGATACCTGGAAATGATATAACTGTGATCTCAGGTTAGTGTCTTCTACGGATACACATAGACGTTTGTTAGATTTGGATGGTTCAAATGATTTATACTCTGTTTTATTTCACTAGCAGCTAACCTTATGTTCCATGGTGATTCAACTGCTCTCATCAATGCTACTTAGCAGTGCATGTCTAAGGACAATTACATATCGCATTCACAATGTCACAGAAAGTAGGCAGTGACACAACAGGCAGTGACATAAGTAAGCATTTAATATAATTATATATATTATATGTATATATATATATATATATATATATATATATATACATCATTATATATATAAATGACTGTACATATATATATATATATACATATATATACATATATATATATATATATATATATATATATATATATATATATATATATATATATATATATATAAACATATATTAATAAATATATATCAACAAATCAGGTGTACGCATATTCAAAATAAAAAGTGAAATAAAATGTAAATGATTTATAACCAACTAAACATTGTACACGGTATGGTGCAGTAGTGCAGAATGTGGAATTCCGCTGGATTTCCTATCTGGTTCCTGTTCTGATACGTTTTCATTCAATACACTACATCATTACTTCATGAATATTATGAGGATTGAGTAGTATCATGTTTGAATTATTTTATTTGTTATAAGTCGTGAAGTGATTTAACTTTTTACTTCAAAAACGCATACAATTTATCTGTTGATGTATATTTCACCTAACATACATAAAAGGGCCCATGTGCAATATTTAAGTAAATCGGTAAAATGTGACTTTGCATTGATTAAAAAGGAGCGACTCAAACCAAATGCAGCTCGAGAGTAATTGCTGTCACACATCCTCTATATGATATTTCCTTATGTTTTAGCAATGGTTATTCAAGTGTTTTAGCCCCCTTTAATCATACATTTAATGGTACGTTTCTGTGGTATTTGTGTACATGTTATTATGGTTCTGGGATATTGACTTTGCAATGGGAGGACATGAAGATAGATCTGGATGAGAGAAGAAGGGAGAGCAAAACAGTGAGAGAAGAAGGGAGAGCAAAAAACTGAGAGAAGAAGAGAGAGCAAAAGACCGAGAGAAGAAAGGAGAACAAAAGACTGAGAGAAGAAGGGAGAGCAAAAGACTGAGAGAAGAAGAGAGAGCAAAAGACTGAGAGAAGAAAGGAGAACAAAAGACTGAGAGAAGAAGGGAGAGCAAAAGACTGAATGAAGAAGGGAGAGCAAAAGACTGAGAGAAGAAGGGAGAGAAAAAGAGTGAGAGAAGAAGGGAGAGCAAAAGACTGAGAAAAGAAGGGAGAACAAAAGACTGAATGAAGAAGGGAGAGCAAAAGCCTTAGAGAAGAAGGGAGAGCAAAAGACTGAGAGAAGAAGGGAGAGCAAAAGACTGAGAGAAGAAGGGAGAGAAAAAGAGTGAGAGAAGAAGGGAGAGCAAAAGACTGAGAAAAGAAGGGAGAACAAAAGTCTGAGAAAAGAAGGGAGAGCAAAAGACTGAGAAAAGAAGGGAGAGCAAAAGACTGAGAGAAGATGGGAGAGCAACAAACTGATAGAAGAAGGGAGAGCAAAAGTCTACTCTTTTATTGTGGTTGGGAAGAAGTTATTTCCAAATATGTTTACAGAGTTCCAGAGTTGTAAGTATGAACTGATTATCGTGTTTATGAATGTGTTGTTTGCTCCAGGAATCTCCTGCATCTTACCTGAACCAATGGAAAATGCCCACGTAGAGATCAGTGGAACAGACCTTGGTGACACAGCCAATTACACCTGCTACCCTGGTAGAGCCTTCCCCAATGGCAACCGCCGCTGGGCAGTTAGAACATGTGCGGATTTGGCTGAGTGGACAAACATCCAGGGAAAATGTGAAAGTAGGGTGACATTTTGTTTTTCAAGTCATTGTTCAACAGTTCAGGGTAAATACAACAGTACTATACGAATACGAATACGGATACATTTATTTCAAGTAAAAACCCATATACAATTATTGGTACATTAGCACATCTAAGTAGCCTATAAAAGATCAAATATGTTAAGAAAATAATAGATACAAAAATAAGGTTATAAGTTAGATAAATGTCAAATTGTAGAAAAACAGATAAAATAATGAGCAATATACCGGATGAGATTGTATAATAAATATGCAATTAATTCATGTAAGTAATCACCTACCACTCGAACACGTCAGCCAATAACATGCACTCTGTTGCATGTCTGGCCACTTGCGAATCAGATGGACTCTTTCTTCACCCGATACCATTCATAGTGTTTGTTAACTTCCATCATAGTATTTACTTTATAGTTGACATAATCGTTCAACTGCGTCTGAAGGGTACCTGCAAATTTAGATACTAGTAGTTTAGTGGATAATGATCATAAAGTGGGATCTGGAAAGAGCGCGACGACATGCACCAGTTTTTATTTGTGGTGTGGTGTTTCAATACATCTATACATACAAATTAATGTATTTGATATTTTATGCAACATTTGAAGGTGCACTACAAGAAATCAGTTTGAAAATGGTCTATGTTGCATCACATATATATGTATTTTGATGTATGACTCCTTGTTCTCCGGTTAGCCGCGCCATGTGCAAATGTCCCTCGGAACTGACTTGTTTCCTCTCACATACCTGAAATTGTATGAAATCCGTTTTATGGATGACTATCAATTTTGGCGTCCATGTATCAGCAAACGAATACTGACATTTGATAATTTAAGTGGAACAAATTATTGCCAGTCATACATGTTTTGGTGGACACGTGGATGCTAACAGTTAAGCCAATTTACAAACTTTAAAATGTTTATGATGACCTGAAATGGACTATAAACACACATGTGACACCATTTACACTCACTTCTAAGGCATAACTGACAATATATATGGTTTTGGAAAACTTTTTCTGCTCCTTCATTTTTATTTTATCAGTCCACCTATTTTTTCCCATCCACAACGGTTTTACCCATCCAAATAACGGGTGGACGAGTCTCTTCATAAAGCTATGCATGTGAGCTTAGAAGAAGTGTGACATTAACATAAATGATACAACAATTTTTGACTCATCAGTCAATGTTGGCTTAGGCCTGGATATCACTATCACAGTTTCAGAAGTTCCTAAAAGGGGTTGTAAACTTATTAGGAGGTTGTAAGCTACATAAGATGAATATCACAGTTTCAGAAGTTCCTAAAAGGGGGTGTAAACTTACTAGGAGGTTGTAAGCTACTTAAGATGAATACAGTAATATAACTAATCCAGTGCGGTTTGCAGTATGCTTTTTTAACAGTGCAACAAGTCAATAACATATATAGAAGAATATGGCCAGCACAGTCTTCTGCCAGTTATTTATGTACTAATGATATTACTGAACTAGTCATTATGTGCAAATATTTACAAACTAATGTGGGCTAGTCGAGGTATTTTGAGGTCGACAATGCCTCATTTACTTAGCCTACTGATACATTCTAAATAAGGCCCACGTTATAAAGAATAATATTGACAACACGGTATATAATAAATAAGACTAACTAAGATATATATCGTAAACATTTCAACTACTAAAATAACTAATATTACTACAGGTTTTTGTTGGGTAAATGTTTCCCAGAAGTGAATGCTTCCCAGAGATGTCAAAATGGTGTTTGGTTGAATAAGTATGTCAGGTTTAACGTGTAACGTGCTTTGAGCAGTCTTAATGTCCACAAACTGGACAATACACCGTAAAAGACTTGACTATTATGTGTATTTAAATACAGTTACTTTGATTAGGTTCATGTATTTGTATGCAGTTATTAACTGCGGCAGTCCACCATCTCTACCGATTGCCGCAGTAAGCCACGGGGAGACATCATTTGGTCACATCGCAAAATACACTTGTCCTAGAGGTAACTGGTTCAACAGGAATCAACGTCAAATTGTGACAAAGTGTGAGGAAAATGGAGACTGGACTCATCTGGATGACACTTGTAAAGGTATGTGTTTGCATTCGTGTGACTCTGTCTTCAGCTACTCTTTTAATACTGATCTCAGTAATACCGAACCATTACAAACATTAATTACTATGCATTCAAATAACTTGGGTTAACATATCTAATGGACTAACCAACCACCATATCAACTACTACATCGCTAATATAGGTGATGCATATGATCATAGTCAATAGTCAATCAAACAGTATTTTATGTAATAAACATAAACTTAATTAATGAACACGTCGTTTTTTGGTACAAATAAATACACTTGATGAGCACTGACGTATGAAAAAGACTTCCACTTTCTATAAAGACCTGGGTTTGAGTTCACAGTACTCATTCATATACAAACAATGTACAAACATTCCAATACCGCCCACACTAAGATTATGCTGATTTCAATTCCAACATAATGTTTAAAGAATCCTCCCCAGCTATCACAATTCCTCTTCAACTAACTTTAACTCTGAATCCAACAATAACAAGAAAAGAGTAAAACCGAAGACCAAGTTATATAAATTATGACTAATTGTGTCAGGAATTATTATGTGTTTAAATATACCTGCTATGTTGTTACGTACATTTGGGAGTTATAAGCCACTAGGTTGTTATAATATTTGGTAGTCAAAATTACCGTGTTTTTCTCGACATATTGTTTTATATATATATATATATATATATATATATATATATATATATATACATATATATATATGTGTGTATATATATATATCGTCTTCTTCTTCGCCTTTTCCCACTAGGTGGGGTCAGCAGCCCGAATTCTTGATTTCCATAATGTTCTGTCCTGCGCATCCTCCGGGGTGATCCGCAGTGTCTGCATATCCCTTCGGACGCCATCCATTCATCTCCCTCTTGGTCTCCCCCTTGGCCTTTTTCCTGGCACTCTCATGTCACCAACTGCTCTCACGTCGTTTTCTTCCATTCTCTGCATGTGTCCATACCAGCGTAGTCTATTTTATCTTACTTTCTCTTGTATGCTACTCACACCTAGTTCATTTCTGATGTCCACACTCTATACATACCGCAGGGATATTAACTAAGCGCTTTTCAGATCACCAACCATATTTTATGATTATGCATAACACTGTCAAATTGCAGTCCCCGCCCAAAATATGTAAAAATAAATACATTAAATGCGGAAGCAATGATAAATGTCATGAATGAAATAAAATTAGGTAACATTTATGAAAAATTAAATACAAATCCAAATGCTGACCGAAATTATAATTATGAAATAATATATGAAGAAATTACACGTGCTAAAACTAAACATATGCCAAACAAATTAGTGAAATTTAATAGATACAAACATAAGAAATCTGCTTGGATCACCCAGGGTCTAATAACATCAATCAGATATCGAGACAAAATGTACAAATAATTTAAATTAACAAATCCCAATTCAGGCAATTACGAAACTATTAAAATTAATCTAAAAACCTATAACGCACCACCACTGATGTGCCACCAGCACCGAAGGCTATCGTTGAGATGGTCAGGTGTCAGTGCAAGGGGAACTGCACATCTAATCTCTGCTCGTGCAAGTCAAATAACTTACCTTGCACAGATCTCTGCATGTGCAACACACATTGTGAACACGACGAAGACACATACTACGAGAATCGTGATTCAGATGATGACAGTGATGACTAATGTCATTTACTTGATATATTTTAATGTCTAGAACCAGAGGGACTATCCATTGTTCTAATGTGACGATCCTTTGCCTATTATAATTAGACTATTGCGATGAAATATCTTGTTTCTATCAGGTACACAAGAAGTACATTTTGGTCATTTTATGAGTAAACATTGTGATTTATACTGCCTTGCATTAAATGTAGTGCATTGTAAGTTGTCTCTTTAGATTCACTGTCTCTGAAAATGTATATTTAGACAACAAAATCAAAAGCCTAAAATGCTTAGACGTCGAGATATTGCAAAATGTGAGCAAAAAATAGTCGCCATTTTGTAAATCCACGATGGCCGCCATAGAGTGTTTAGAAAAAATGTAAACATTACTGTTCAGGTTCAGTACGTCTTAAACTTTCCAAAAATGTATAGTTTTGCAAATCTCCAAAATATTTGAACGAAATTACACAAGGAACTGGACTACAACACAAACCGATTCTGATTCAAATTCCACAACTTTGATATTGCTTCATTTCAATTCCAGAGTGATAGGAATAGTTTTTTTATTCGGATATCGGAATGGCCCTGACTCGGTGTAACATCACTGATGTTTTACAAAGAAATTATCTTGACTTAATTGTGATTCTTTTACCCACTTAATTAAGATATGTAAAATATTTACCAAGACCATATTTCTTGTGTAAATATATACTTTTTTATCACAACTAAATTACACTGTCATTTCAAAACTATTGCTTTTACAGTGATTGACTGTGAGGAACCTGCTGATATGAGAAATGCGACAAAATCTTACAATGGGACAACATTTGAAGAGACAGTCAACTACACATGTGAAGTTGGGTTCAGGTTCCCTAATGGGGCCAAATTTCTCGTGACATCATGCAGCGACTCAGGAATTTGGACAGGGTCCAACGAGACATGTGAAGGTTAGGTGGTTGGGTCATATACATGGGGTGTCTGTATATTTTGATGAACGTGATAGCTATTCTTGCAGAAATGGTGGCATTTGTACGGAACCCATGAATAAGTATTGTGGTACATGTAAAAGTACAAACCTACTTTTATACTGTTATGCCATGTTCAGATAAAGTTTGACAAGCTATTACTAGTGTATGTTATTACGAGAGTTTAAGATATTTGAAGACACTTCAAATAGCTGAATAGCAGCGACAAGACATTTGTCTTTCCCATATACTACGCTGACTTTTACATTTATTACATTGTTTTAGATATAGACGAATGTGTGAGCAGCCCGTGTCAAAATGGCGGTTCCTGCAGTGATGAAGCGAACACGTTCAGGTGCACTTGTGTCAGGGGGTACGAGGGCGCCACCTGTCAAACCGGTACGTAATTGGGTTGATCACGGTGATATCCAAACCGTTATAAAAAGGTATTATACACGTTTTTGTGTACATGATATTGTTAGTACGCATTATTTCTTTTATTATATAAGGGTATTATATGCTGAACTGTACTAGGGCAGTTCCCTGTGTATGTACTCTTGAGTATTTTAAATTGTGATCATTGTGCAATAACAACACAACTCTGCAACTTGTTATTTATGAATGGTGTGACTTGTTGAGCTGTTCCCTTTCTTCACCCTCGCTGTGAGTCTGATAGGTCACTGTCTTTCAAACTACAATATCAGCAATCCTGCAATAATGATAACTGTGTAATGACCGGCTTTGTGATATGTTGTATGCAGGGTTAATTATATATTACGGCGCGTATCGATGATAATTCATGAAGACTGAGTGGCATATGAAAAAGTATATATTTACAGACACTGACGAATGTAGCAGCGCCCCTTGCAGAAATGGCGCTACTTGTGCTGATGCCGTAAACAAGTACATATGCACATGCAAATCAGGATACGCAGACACTAACTGTCAAACTGGTAAGCGATGTTCTCATGTTTTGTTTACATGATATTGTTAGTATGCATTAGTTAGTTGGTGTATTTGGTTGAAGACACCTAACATGTCGTCTTAGCATGACTCAATGTACTTCTTTGTTTACTTTATTTACTTTTATTATTTCAACTAGCACTAATGGTTACTAGTTTATAATTATGTTGAAAAAGTTGTATTTATAACAAGGGACTGTGTAATTGTTAAATGCTGTGGTTTTAATACAATGTGACGTAATTATTTACTAACGTACCATGTTGTTTTCGCATTTGCGTTGTTGAAGCTATAAGAGACGAATGTGCTAGCAGCCCATGTCAAAATGGCGGTTCTTGCAGTGATGAAGTGAATAAGTTCAGTTGCACTTGTGACCGCGGATACGAAGGAGCCCTTTGTCAAATTGGTAGGTCACTGTTCTGCTAATGATTTGCTCATCATTACTTTAACATTATTGTATGGTGATCACTGCTTTTGATCATTATGCTTTACATTGCATAAATATGCAGCAGTTAGGGCAAGTTTCAGTTACCTCAACACTTTGCAACTAATTTGTGATAATTTCGTCTTTTCCAGCTCACCCCTTTCTCGACCCTCCCGTCAACATGGATGTGATGAGGCGACTCAACGACGCCAACACTGACACGTGTCTGTCCCTGGCCTCCACCGACATGTACAAGTTCTTGGCACTCTCCAGCGGCTGGATTCCGCAGCCTCAGGACGTTTGCTGGTTAGGGGGACTCGCCATCCAAACACACGTCCCGGACCAACTGAAGGCGTCATTCACGATCAGACTCACCGGACACGGTCTCGTGTGCGCCAACTCACACATCGAAGTGATGGTCCGACTCACGAAGTCGCCGCTCTGTCCAGTCGCCGGGGAATACACCACGTGCACTCTGAGCGGCGTTGACCACAGGGGTCTGACGACGTGCGTGGCGAAGTGTCTCTGTGACGGGAAGGACTGCAAACACGCGATTGTCCACATCCCGGAGATGCACGACGACTGGAAAATATGTGAAATCACCGTAGAGTAAGGTGTGCTTGCGATGAAAATGGAGGTGGTAGCTGTACACTTATGTTGGTAAATATGTGTCTTCAATTTGTTGGTAACGTTACTTATATACAGGAATAATATCAGGAATTTGCAACCGTGGCCATTGACGTATTTACCATTAACATGTAATTATCTCAAGTGACATGATATGTCCAGTTCATTGTGTAATTTCGTTCACATTTTTTTTGGAGATTTGCAAAACTATACATTTTTGGAAAGTTTATGACCTACTAAACCTGAAAAGTAATGTTTACATTTTTTCTAAACACTCTATGGCGGCCATCTTGTATTTCCAACATGACGACTATTTTTTGGCTCACATTTTGCAATATCTCGGCTTCTAAGCATCTTAGGCTTTTGATTTTGGTGTCTAAATATACATTTTCAGAGACAAGGAATCTAATGAGACAACTTACAACCTACATTTAATGCAAGACAGTATAAATCACAATGTTTACTAAATAAATGACCAAAATGTACTTCTTGTGTACCTGATAGAAACAAATGTTTCATCGCAGTAGTCTAATTATAATATGCAAAGGCTCGTAACATTAGAACAATGAATAGTCCCTCTGATTCTAGACATTAAGATATATCAAGCAAATGACATTAGTCATCACTGTCATCATCTGAATCACGATTCTCGTAGTATGTGTCTTCGTCGTTTTCACAATGTGTGTTGCACATGCAGATACCTGTGCAAGGTAAGTTATTTGACTTGCACGAGCAGCGATTAGATGTGCAGTTCCCCTTGCACTGACACCTGATCATCTCAATGATAGCCTTCGGTGCTGGTTGCACATCAGTGGTGGTTGAGCTGGCCATCATCGTGATCCTTGTGATAGCCATTCTGCAGTGGGTCCAACGGAACCTGCTTGGGATGGGCAGCCTGGCCCCAGACTCTAGCTTACACATGCGTCCTCAAAATGTGCTGCTTGATGGCACCCATGGTAGATGGTAGCTTCTCACTTTCTGCCATATATTTGCAAAATAGGTGCCAACGTAGATCAGGAATGCTTGTGATCTGGAGGCCATTTGGACAGTATGCAGTGCACACAAACCTGGCCAAGGTTGATTCCAGGAAGTCCTCCGTCACATCCGTGTCATCACAAAGCATGCACGGGCCTTGATGACATCAACGTCTGACTCCAGGAACAGCTTGAACCAGGTTGCCTTGCCTATTCGTGCAAACATTCCCGTGTTGTCTGCCCCAGAGAATGCATGGAATGCTGGTAAGGCCTTTGCTTTCTCCGGCCCCAATGCTATCCATAATGGCTTGATCTGCTGGACACCAGAAACCATTGAAATTGAGGTGTTCATTGGCAACAAATCACAACTGGCTATGGTCAAGGCGAGGACGTCAGTATCAGGAGAAAAACATGTCATTCCTGCATCCCTTGAGTTTCGCTCTGTTGCAGATACTCCTAAGCATATCATCAAGGTGTCTGCTTCCTCGAGGTTGTTATCTGGAAAGGGGCCCACATCCTTGTTGCTTCTGGTGTGGCCCGCAGCTGAGGTGATGTCCAGCTTGGATGAATCTTTGTCGTAGTCCAAAGTTTTCTCAGCCAGATATTCTGTCAGATCAGCCTTTGTCTGTTCATATGACAGAAATCGACTCGTTGTAATGTGCCTGTTGCTGGTCTCATCTCGGACTTGGTACTGGACTGGATCCTTTCCTTTTCGCCTCTTTTGCCTAGTTGTGCTCTTCAGAGAATCAGCTTTGTATGTGTTAGAGACGACGATGACCTCATCAAAGCTTCTCGTGAGGTTCATTAGTCTGTCATTGAAGCATACACTGAGATTCTTCACTCTCACTACAGTTGCTGGTTTCGTTGTCATTTTCTGGACAAGGACTATGCCATCTAAAACTGCAAACTTCCGACGGTGATCAGGGGGATCTGCATCAGTCTCTATGGGGGTCTTCATCTGACTGTTGGTATGCTTTGGTTGTTTATCGTGTTGTGAACTTCTAAAGTACATGGCTAAGCTTGGACTTGTCATTGCATGGCAACACTGAGCCGATTGGGGAAAAGAGTGCCCTTGGTGTCAGTGTAAACTCGTAGGTGCCAACTGCCTGCCTGGTCAATGTTTCTGTTTGAGCGGGCAAGGACCATCAACATCCCATACAGGTATTTGGTTTCCTACAGGTCTACGATCCTTTCGTGAATCTTGACTTTATGCGTCTTGTTGCCAGACATGTACATCTTGTTGTTTTGCTTCTTCACAGGGGCCCATATGCTAACATCCCCATTGACCCGCTCAGCCACGTAGTCTTCGTAGAGCTTCTGGCCCGTGTCATCTATGTTCAGGATTTGTGGCACGCACTCATCTGGGATGTATGCATGGGTTATAATATTGTAGATCATGTTGCCCTCAACAGCAAATGGATTTTCATGACTCTGTATGGCATCCTTAATCCTACTAATAGTTCCATGCTCCCGCCTTTTGCTTGGGGAAAGGTCGTGATGTTCCACTGCTTTGCTTCCAACATCATGGAACTGGTCCTTGAATTCCTTTGCTATGCAGGGCAGTTATGGAGCAGCCAAAAGGAATCGTTGTCTTGCAATGGGGTTGTTGGAGATATCAATCTCACCAGCATGAACCTTCATGAGTTTGTTGAGGTGTTCGCATGCATGATCAGCGCCGATGGACACAAATGGGATGGCGTCCTTGGTCACAGAAATGTTGCTCTCTTCCAGTTCTCTCCATGTTTCTGGGTGGTCAATCTTGAGTGCAAGCATGTCTGCCATGTAGCGTGGCCAGAGTCGCTTGTACTTGATCCTATCATTGCAAAGAACAGCTTGCTGAGCGCTTATCCAACTTCAAGATGAAGGTGAAGATCAGTATTCCGAGATGCTGCTACAAAGTAGACAATCGTCTCCACCCGGTGCAGGTAGTTCATCATGGAACGGAACATTGCGTTCTTGGCCTTCTGTTCTTCCCAATCATGCAGCCTCTTCATCACATTCTCCTGAATCAGCGTTTGCTGTAGATGGGCATTGGCTTGCATCACAGATTCAGCTGTTGTGTTGTTGTTTGCCACAGAGCAGCCCTCCTCTAACTCAGCGGTAGCTTCTAGGCACACATCCTTCAGGTCAGGGTTGTCCTTCAAGAACTGACCGATCGCCAGCTAATACAGTGCCATGTGTGAGTATATGTGGGCACGCAGGGTGCGCAGGGTGCGCTTGTAGTGGGTGCATTTGATTATCTGATAAACTATTTGCAATGCTCGAAAAGTTGGCTGATATTTAACATTTGAGCCTTAGGTTGTTACTTAGAATTTACGTATCTTTTCCAAACTTTCCAAAATAGTGTCATGCATTACATATAGTTCATAATAAGTTGTCCCGTTAGATTCCTTGTCTCTGAAAATGTATGTTTAGACACCAAAATCAAAACCCTAAGATGCTTAGAAGCCGAGATATTGCAAAATGTGCGCCAAAAATAGTCGCCATTTTGAAAATCCAAGATGGCCGCCATAGAGTGTTTAGATAAAATGTAAACGTTACTTTTCAGGTTCAGTAGGTTTTAAACTTTCCAAAAATGTATAGCTTTGCAAATCTCAAAAAAAGTGAACGAAACTTTTTTCTGAACATAGTGAACTGGACTAAATAATAAATAAGTTCACATTTATAATTATAAGTATAAATTACAAACAATATAAATATACTTTTTGTTTAAAATACATATATACATGGGTAGTAAGGGCGATGTTGAGGGAGGGAGGCATGGGGAGCGGAAATATGAGGGAGGGAGCGAATGTGAGGGAGGGAGAGAATGAGAGAGAGAGAGAGAGAGAGAGAGTGGGGGACGGCACGAGAGAGAGGGAGGGAGGGGATGGGAGGGAGGTAGGGAACGAGAGGGAAGGAGGGAGGGAATGAGAGGGAGGGAGGCAATGAGAGGCATGGAGGGAATGAGAGGAAGGGAGAGAATTAGAGGAGGTTGGGAGGGAATGAGACGGAGGGAGGGAATGAAAGGGACGGAGAAAAGAAGGGAGAGAGTTAGGGAGGGTAAAAGGTTTGGAGAGAGTGACGGACGGAGAAATGAGGTATGGAGGGTGTAGGCATGAGATTCTTAAGCGGAACACCGGAAATTCAGTGGTTCGTGAACCACGTTTGACTGTTTCTGTGATGCGTCCAAATCGGAAATTTCGTTTTTTCTAACATGGGGGTTGTAAAACTGGTCAAAACGGATAAGAAATTATGGTTTTGTGTCGATTCCTGGCGTGATGCAGATCGCAATCGTTTCACTGAAAAAGTGGTCTTTCTGCAAGTTGCCAGTGAAAAACGTGGACCGTGGTGGGCCTTGGCGTGAACACGGAGATTGCCCGGGCCAATCGCCGCAGATTGCAGAAATATTCTTGATTTAGAATATTTTGTTCGGGAATGTTCTTCAATTTAACTGAATGAGCATCATGCACAATAGTGACGAAAGGTAAATGAAGATTTATGTTAATATTTGGCGAAAACAATATGTCAGTACCACGATTCACTAAATGGCATGTGAACTAGTAACGAACGCGACCGCTCGATGGCACCACTCGAACACGTGAACCAATCAGACGCGTTCTCTCGTTGCATGTCTGGCCACTCGCCAATCAGATTCACACTTTCTTCGTAGAAATGTCACATACAGTGTTTGTGCGCTTGCCTGTGATTACCATCAATCGGCAACACATTCACAGGCATTTCATTATCAGCATAACACTCTAGAGCGTATGTCAAATATAATTTTTTGTAAGACCAGTGAAAGAAGGAATCCCACCAGTAAATGTTTATTAGATTGAATAATTAACTAAATATATTGACTTAAACCAAGACGGGTTTACCAGCTAGTGGACCAGTGGCGATGCAGCATTTTGTTTTAAATCTTCTGTGTGACAGCGATATAGGGTTGTCCTTACGAGGGTCTTAGGACATGCGTGGGTTTTCAAATGCGTGTTGATGTTGTGTGTGGTTTGAAAGTTATATACACAGTACAGTCCAACTGTTTGCAGAGTACTGTAACCTTTCAGTTTTTGTTTGTGGTGTTGTGTTTCAATATATCTACACATACAAGTATGGTTTAAGTCAAATGTGAAGGTATATTAAGATAAACTAGCCTGGAACTACACTAGATCGTATCACAGACAATGGTGTATTTATTTGTTGTATCCATCTCTGCCTCAGTTTGCCGTGCCGCGTGCTAATGTTCTTGCCTCCTCTCACAGGCCTGACGATAAGAGGTAGGAAGGAAAGGAGGAGAGGAGGAAGGGCGTGTGGTAGGAAGGAAGAGGGAAGGGACGGTGGGAGGGAGGCAGGGGTGGAGGTAGAAATGGAGGAAAGCGAAAGGCACTGCGTGTGGGAGGACGGGACGGATGGATGGAGGAAGGGAGGGAGGGACGGACGGTTGGAATGGAGGGAGATGGCGCGAGGGAGTGATGCATGTTAAGAGGAAGAAAAGACTGATGACCACATTAAAGGATAAACAGGAGAGATAGTAAACAGTTGGCATAGGAGATGTGGTGACGAAAGATTTAGAGAGACAGGAATTTAGAAGGAAAGTTGGTGAGAGAGCGATGGTTTAGTTAAGGAGGAATGTTGGAGGAAGGCAGGAAATGTCGCAGTCAGCGATTTGTACCAGGACGGTGTTCTGTTCTTCGGAATAATTAATGTCACGAATTTATTCTGCGTATTCCAAGTTCCCATATTTGTGTAGTACATACAGCGGTTCATATGGACTCATTTAGGATTTCCTGTACACAGAGTGGTGTGTGTTCCTTGTTGTGATTGGTTTGTTTGTGCGGTACAACTTCCCCTTGACATAGATTGATATGTAGCGGAAACCTGTGTGTTGAATTCTTGTTGCAGAGATGTTAGCTTTGGTTAGAGTTAACAGAGTCGCTGTTAGCTTTGTATGGTCAATCGGCGTGAACTGATTGCGACATGTGTATGTACCAAACTAGTAAGGTTTGCCGTTAAATATAATCATCAACGAAGCAGATGTGTGCTGTGCCTATTTATATAATTATGTTTAAACAAGAGTGTGTGTGGTTGTTCTTGCTGTTGCTGTGTAAATTGGTGTTGTTGTTTGTATTCAAACACTCTTATATGATTACGTGAGCTGCTTCCGTATGCAGCTAAATGCAACATGAAATAATTAATGCAGATATGTCATCGCACCCCAATACAAAATATTGTTTCCTACGTGTTACAAATTCATCTTTCTTACTTGTGCGAGTCATATGTGCCTTCCTATAAATTAGCAATATGTTTTCCTTTATCATGATAACGTAAATTAATGTTTTAGCATAATGGAAAACAACAGTCAAATAGCTGGTAGAAATATATCTTGTTCGTGTTATATGGAGACAATATTAAACAAACTACAACCAAAAAATGCATTGCAATGCCAGCCATGCTTACACTAAATCCGTGCGTCTGGACAAATACTTTGGTGCTAACCATTATTTGATCATGTGACCTTCATTATGAAGTGTTGTTCCTTGTCTACATTGTTAATATAATTATCCCGTGTGTCCGCAACACATTTTCTTGACACGATTTGTCATAAATTAGTTATTTTGCCAATACATTCGTCATTGCCTGCGGTGTGTAAAGGATTTATATATGTATTAGCTACACAATGTTGTAGTGTTATTGGCTACTTTTTAATTAGTTGTTGTTAGCTGTTAACACACCATGCATTGCACCAGTATATAACATCGTTTGTCGTGACAGCATAAAGTGGTTGTTGCAATTCTTATTCTGATTGTTAAATGGCATTATTAAAGGGATTATTTTAACATTTTAAATTGCTTGAAATATACGCAATGTTTTAGCTAATATAATTAACAACATTATTGTATGTATGCCTTTGCCTGTGTTTCATTAATAACGTGTAACATTGACAACATACCGGAACAATTACTCCGCTTATACTGAGTTTCTGTTTGGCGCTACGGCTTCTTTGTTAGTTTAAATAACATGAAATCAGTAACTTTTTGTCAAATACAAAATACATTGTATAAAACAGTTCTGTATTGTTTTAACTTAACTATATATTTGTTTGGTCTTAAGAGGATATTCGATCATATATTACAGTGTATTACCTATATCTAAGACATTTACGTGACTTATGGTTCAATACAATTGCAACAATCATGTTCGTGTTTTTCTGTCTTTACTGTGATGGTGATGTGAACATCGCTTTAGCATGCATTACCTGAGGAGGATTAACAGGGAGTTTAAAGTCCTTCATTGCGATGTTGTGCTGCCCACGTCACGGCCTTTAATATATGTAAACATTAGCAAAATTCCTGTACCCTAACTTCGTGATAGTATTGCAATTGATGCATTATACTTGAATAAACAATTGTTTCTAAATATGAAATGATAAACACCTCACAACTACATGTATCGTCTATTGGCGATACACAGTTCACCGTAACACAACCAACTGCGAGATCCACAGCAGACAGAGTCTATGGGAGTATACCTCCTCACGAAAACCAGGAGCCGAGAGGGAATTGACACGACAGTCCACGTCTCTGTAGTACGAACATCGTGCAGCAGTGTGGTGAATTGAAGTTGTTTGTCTGCCACAGCTAAACAAGTTATTGTTAACTGCAGCTGTAGTGGATACCGTCGACCAGTAAACGAGCTAGACGTCTGCATAAGGATCGTTCCGTGGAAGAGGACTCAATGTGTCAGCACATAACAGACACAACTTATTGGACCGACCGCCGCGTGGCCAAGAAGCAGTCTTCTGAGCAGGCGATTGCTGCCCGGGAAAAATCAATTGTGAAAAAGTACCATTATCGTATGCAAATGTCCCACCACCAAATCAGTATTCGAATAGCCATCTTCACGTACAAAGGTCCCACCTTTGCCGACAGAATGATTGTCACCGTCAGTCGTAAAACTGCTACTGTCTGCGTACCACGTCAGTAAACTGAATGTGCAATGGGAATATGTGAAGTCATGCGTGTCCGCCTCATAGTCCCTGTTCAACGAAGAAATTCCTTTTGTAAGCTATGTATGTCATCTAGGCCGGGAACCAGGTCCAGCTCTGAGGATGTTTTCTGCTAACCTTTTTCACCAGTATTTCCTGATAACTGATACATTGGTCCATCGCAAACTAATAATGACCACTCCCAACTCGGTGCATTTTGGCCTCAGGGGGTCAGAAGCCCCATTTCAAGCCTGATTTGAAGTAAATTCAAAAATGTTTCACTGTGTGGCCACACGTAGCTATACATATAACATTTGGTAGAAAGCATCCTGAGACATTGGTAAAGGCGGTTGTGTATGATTTAGGGGTTTGCCCCTATTCAGTTCCATAGTTTAAACCTTTAAGTCCCCTAAAAATGAATAACATCGTCCGCTGATAAGTCCTTTTATTTATTCCACACAGAAAACGTTCCACGGCCATAAGCTCCGATATGACAAAAAGACGATCTCTCTATTTCGATAGTTATGCCTGCTGTGGGTGAACAACCTAATCCATCCCCAAATCACCGACATTTAAATTTTTGAATGTTGGGTCTTTTAATGCGCTACTATCTTCATTTTAGTGGCAGTGATCATGATCTAGATGTGGATTTGATATTTTGTAATGTTGTTCAGTTTCATTGTGCGTGTTTGAAGTATAGTGAAAGTCAATGTCAATGATAAAGTCAAGGTCAATATGTTTTATCCCGTGCATTGACTACGCTGGCGCGAAAATCAAACTACGCTTGACCATGGGACATTTAGTATCTCATTTAGAAGCTCTGCATCTCTAGGTGTTAAATATTGCATCTTGGTTCGTCATATAATTACGACCGCTCTGGATGAAAACTCTAACGCGCGCCCTAAATCATTGAAATTCTACATATCGAGTGTCGGGTCTTCCAATGCGCTACTATCTTTAGTGCATCGACAATAACGACTATCTTTGCTTAATGTTTTTTAGTGTTGTTAAGTTTGATTCTGCGCATTTAAATTGTTTACATTTTTCTTATCAACTATGGTGGAATCGAATTCCTCAAGTCTGGTAACATATATCTTTTCTGGTTGCAAATATGTGACAATCTGTTGATTTTGGCGGCCATTTTTGATTTGTTTAATGCCCAAAAGTGAGAATGACATACCCGCCTGGATATGATTATATACATGCCCGAGATGAATAATCATCAAAGAAAAAACTATACCAGATAAAAGGGGTCGCCCCTCGGCTCCTGCACTACTTTGTTTCTTCGCGGCGCTGAGCTTGATCTTAGAGGATATTGGCGTATAAGAAGTCATTATTATTATTATTTATATTGTTATATTATTATTATTATTATTTATATTATTATTATTATGGAGACGATCGACATAGCTGTCTGTATTGTTTTCGTCTGCATCCGCAGGCAGCGTATTAAAGATTCGATGCGATATCATCTTCAATGTCGGGGACACAACATTCATGTGGAAGGATGAGTTACCTTCTTGTATTAGGGCGTATTCGTTAGGTCCAGGGATCGTCATCTTTGATCGGGTACTTCGTCCCTTGCGCTTTTTTGGTTTTCGCAAAGAACCCATCGATAGTTGCCATTGAATATAGCGTCAGAATGAAGGGATATATCACCAAGTTAGAGTAATGCTTACTTGCAGCCATAAGACCTAACAGATGAATCTACTGGATCACCTGTTTACTTGTTCATTGTGATGGTGTCGAAAAACGTGACTGTCTTTATGAGAAGACGATCACGGATGAATTAATATTTGTTGTGCTTCGTCATTTTAAAGAATTATGTCTACATATTCTGGCACAGTTGCTCCTGAAGACAGTGAAGTTGACTCACTCCACACTAATGATGATATCGCCGATTCCAAAATAATATGTACCAGAACATGATTTCGTCTTTAGCCTTTTTATAGCTGTCTGCTTTATTATTTTAATTCAGTGTTGCAGGATTTGAATGGGGTTCGCTATATGGAACATTAATATCTCTTGCACTCAGTAGTTTCTCTGAACCAGGACGCTTTTTGCAACGTGTTTCTTAAAGTGTCTCAAGTATGCGAACAATTTAGCATAATTCTGCTGAACTGCACATAAAAACAGGTTTGCCATTCCGCCTATGACAGACTTGTACTGGTCGGGTTCGATATTTTGTTTGCGTTGTTCAATTACACGAAGAGCGAGGTGCAATCCATGTATTTGATCCAGAAGCGTCCAGTCTTCACGGTTACCCATTTCTCACTGCTTCTCTGCTGAACTCCTGGTATTTGGCTATATAATCGCCAAGTGTATCCACTTAGTGACGCATCAGTCTCCATCGTATATAGCCAATTTGGAGGTAGAATGTAAACACTAAAGAGGGCGCCACTCCAGACGTAACATGCGCAGGTGAAGTGGTGAAATACTGGTGCAGTGTATTCAGCGGCGACGATGTTCAAGCGCCAATAGCTTTAAACCTGTCAGTTCACGGAGTCAACAGACATACACACGTTGTCGTCGTTTCATTGTTCCTTTGAGGATGGCGACGACAATTTCACTTATCTTCATCATAATTATCCCACATTTAGCGGTTTAAACAAACTGACCACAACCTTAACTGACTCCTTCATCACCTTACATTGTCTGCTATTTTCAATATTCAAGATAGCTTATGTTGTATTCAAACAGCTCAATATTATACAAGCTGCGTAACATAGTCGCGTGATTGATCTACGGGGTAGTACAGATCATCTCCACTGGTGAGACGTTGTCGGAAGATATGACAATTTGAAATGAGGAACATTGTGTTTGTTAAGCAGCATGTTGGGAGGAGGTGGTATTTGGATTATTGTGCCATGGGGAGTAAGAGTTAGAGAAGGAGAATACTAAACCGAATTCTGAAAATACCATATTGTCGCCCTCGTCGTGTATTTTGGTTACGCTTTACTGAATTCGAACCAGACGTCACGTTCTCCTTGCTTCGTCACACATCTGTTAGGTGTCGCGAGAGGATGCAAAACCAACAAACGGAGTCCAGACTCGCGGTAAGTCGTCATATGCCGCTGCAGTGAACCGACCGACCGACCGACCGACCGACCGACCGACCGACCGACCGACCGACCGACCGACCGACCGACCGACCGACCGACCGACCGACCGACCGACCGACCGACCGACCGACCGACCGACCGACCGACCGACCGACCGACCGACCGACCGACCGACCGACCGACCGACCGACCGACCGAACGAACGAACGAACGAACGAACGAACGAACGAACGAACGAACGAACGAACGAACGAACGAACGAACGAACGAACGAACGACCGACCGACCGAACGAACGAACGAACGAACGAACGAACGAACGAACGAACGAACGAACGAACGAACGAACGAACGAACGAACGAACGAACGAACGAACGAACGAACGAACGAACGAACGAACGAACGAACGAACGAACGAACGAACGAACGAACGAACGAACGAACGAACGAACGAACGAACGAACGAACGAACGAACGAACGAACGAACGAACGAACGAACGAACGAACGAACGAACGAACGAACGAACGAACGAACGAACGAACGAACGAACGAACGAACGAACGAACGAACGAACGAACAAGAGAGACGGACGAACAAGAGAGACGGACGAACGATGATAGAATGGTCTGAGAAATGGCAAATGCTGTTTAACTTTGGAAAGTGTAAGTGCCTCCACACAGTACATGGGAATGAAAATGCACAATATACAATGGGTGGTACTGTACTAAATACTACTGTAAAGGAAAAGGACTTAGGGTTAACCATTAGTGCTGATATGAAGGTATCAGAGCAGTGTGGAATTGCAGCAGCGAAGGGAAACCAAATTCTTGGATTAATTAGGCGAAATATAGTGTACAAAGAAAAAGAACTAATAATACCGCTTTATAAAACAATAGTTAGGCCTCATTTAGAATATTGTATACAAGCATGGAGGCCATATCGCAAGAAGGATATTGATATGCTAGAAAGAGTACAAAGGAGAGCAACACAAATGATACAAAAACTCAGGAATATTAGTTATGAAATGCGTCTAAAAGAATGTGGTCTAACAACACTAGAAACCAGAAGATTGAGAGGAGATCAGATTGAGGTTTTTAAAACATTGAATGGGTATGAAAATATTGACAGAAAAATTTTGTTCACGGTCAAGGAAGATAGAAGGACTAGATGACATGGAGTTACATTAGCAAAGAAGCAGTGTAGACTAGATATTAGAAAATTTTAATTTTCACAAAGAATAGTAAACGAATGGAACAGATTATCAGCTGATTGTGTAGGTGCTAGTAGTGTTTATATATTTAAACATAAAATTGACATATACCTAAGACGGGCGGGGTATACTTAGATAGATAGGTTGGACTCTCGATAAGCCAAACGGCTTCCTTGTCCACCTGCCATCTAGAGTTGATTCTCTAGGTGGCAATCTTGTTAAAATGCTTGAAAGCCAATGCCTCATCATCCATGTTAAAGTACGAATATTTAGTTGTTGTTTCAATATACTATATGCCTTCGTGTTGGCATTTATCATGTTTCTTGTCTGTATGTTTAGGATATATATCGATTTGTGATATATATATATATATATATATATATATATACATATAATTATATATGTCTATATATATATATTTGCGTGTGTGAGTGTGTGTTTGTGTACATACATACATACATACATATATACATATATATATATATATATATATATATATATATATATATATATATATATATATATATATATATATATATATATATATATATATATAGTGTCACCTGCCAATCTTTATGGATATCAGTTAATTTTATTTCGAAAAATGTTTTCTCTTGCAGGTAAAATAATATGTTTATATTGCTTATGTAAAATATACATGCAAACCCTCAGGACTATATGAACGCATTTTATAAAAGGTCGGAGCTAGCGTATGGAAAAAACCTAGCCGCTACAGTATTTTTATATTAAAATTAATGATGTTTTTGTTGCTCAGACGTTGCTCATGCCATTGTCACTGTGGTTCGAAAGATCTGTCGGTGAATTGACAATTGCCAAAGCTCGTCATAAATTATAGATACCTGCACGGCGTAACAACGTCGCGACGCTAGTATACTTTATGCAGTTAGCGAGGCTAGCGAGGCTCACGTTTACGCTTGGCTGGTCGTGTGCCTACGCACGGTCATAGTTGATATAATTATAGTGTATAATTTAGAGGTGCGCGCGGGCCTATGCGTGCGTGCGTTTACCAAGGCCCTGCGCGGGCTGGAAATCTGAGCCCGCAGCCCGCCCCGACCCGCAGTAACTTGGCCCGCAGTCAGCCCACACCGCATATGTTGCCACATCATAGTCCGCAGCCCGTCCCGCCTTCAGTGACTTGCCCCGCAGCCCGCACCGCCCCGCCCCGCAGTAACTTGGCTCGCAACCCGCCCCGCAGTTCGACCTGCATAATTTTCCAAAAGTCAGCCTGCAGCCTATAACAGATTGAGCAGATAACATGGAATAGTTAAACATAACTAATCCTTATTGAATAGTTTTAATTAATTTTATAAACTCAATTTCATTAGTTTATTGATTAAAATACTTTTAATTGAGTATCCGAAGTAATACATGGCTAGCTATAGATTATGTTCACCTTTTCTTTTGTTTACATTTAATTACTTGAAATTCAATAAACCACATTTTTCAGTCAGACTGAAATAATTATGCTAGAAGTCATTGTTGTCATTCATCATGACAATACAGAGCATACCAGATAAGCTAATATCCACTAACAGGTAATCAGTCGTCCCCTCTGACCAAGGTGGACCCTGCTATAATTAAACAACAACAGGCCTCTTTTGCTGTGGCCAGCCTGTTTTTTGATATTGCCTTCCATGCCCCTTGCCCTGTTCTAACCAGCCCTGCTAGATGACAACTGGTAAGGGCTGCTATTGTGTCAGTGCCTCAGTGGTGGTGCAAAATGATAAGAAATATTTATTTGAGGGAAACAATTGGCATCCCAAGACAGGTAAGATCTCCAATTGCTTTACACTGTTGTAGTTGTACAGCTTACCAAATTAGGTAATTGTATATCATTTCAGACATGCTCATTACTCATTAATGTATTAGACATTAAATTGACACCAGCCAACACTCATCCATTAAAGGAAATATGCATCAGAACCTCTCATGAATTGTTTTACTCTTGATATTAAATACTTATTAATATATTGCAGCCAATATCTTGTAAAAAATGTTATGATAAATACATTGGACTTGGTTATCAAGAAATGAAAAGTTTCTGCTCAGAGTCAGCAATGCCAATGTGACATCATTCAGACCTTTAATAATATTTACACAGATTACCACCTGTGGGTACTGGGCAGTAAAACTGTGCACCACCAGACTGCTAATTGCCTTTGTGGGTTAGAGAAGGTTTTGCCCAGATATGACCGCTTTGTCCAAGCCAGGTATCCCAAATTAAGTATTTTCTTTCAAAAACAGTTGTCTCTTGCAGGTAAAATAATATGTTTATATTGCTTATGCAAAATATACCTTCAAACCTTGAGGCCTACACGAACGAGTTTTAGAAACCATTTGAGCTAGCGAATGGAAAAAATCCAGCCGTACCAGTGGAGCGCAGTGGCTCAAGGGTAGAGTTTCGGACTCTCGACTACGAGAACCCGGTTTCGAATCCTGGCTGCGGTGTTAAAACCTTGGGCAAGTTTTTTCACTCTACATTGCTCCAGTTCACTCAGCTGAATAAAATGAGTACCTGCCTATAGACAGTGGTCGATATATGTACGATCAGCCTTCGCGCATTAATTGTAGCATATGGCTGGATGCTTCCCAGAGAAGCCGAAATGGTGTCTGAGTGAACAGGTCTGTCAGGGAAGTAAAGTGTAAAAGCACTTTGAGCGGTCCTGAGGACTGGATACTGCGCTATATAATAACTTGCCTTTTTTATATTAAAATTAATGATGTTTCTATTGCTTCCTGTGATCCAACGTTGCTCATACCATTGTCACTGTGGTTCGGAAGATCTGTCGCTGAATTGATAATTGCCAAAGCGTCTCATAAATAATAGGTAACTGCACAACGTAACAACGTCGCGACGCTACTATGCTTTACACAGTTAGCCAGGCATGCGAGGCTCACGTTTAGGTTTGACTGGTCATGTGCCCACGCACGGTCATAGTTGATATCTTTATAGTATATCATTTGGAGGTGCGCGCGTGC
>OZ024865.1:8147796-8177796 GCA_964017155.1 Oasisia sp. SBJ-2009 | reverse complement strand
TTGGCATTGCTATTGATCCACTGAACAGGTATCATATATTTTGATTACATCACGTCTGTGTGAAATGTTCATGCACTAGTGGTTACACGCCTTCGACTGTTCATCCACCAGAATGTATGCATTGGTCTGTTCACTCAAGAGTACTTTTTGGACTGTTCATCCACATTATTGTGTATGTGACTGTTCACCCACCAGAGTGTATGTGTTGGATTGGTTACCCACCAATCCACCATTCACCAACCAGAGTTTGTTATGTTCACCCACCAGAGTATGTGCATTGTTATGTTCACCAACCAGAGTCAATGCATTGTTATGTTCACCCACCAGCGTATGTGCATTGCTATGTTCATCCACCAGAGTATGTGCATTGTTATGTTCACCCACCAGAGTCTGTGCATTGTTATGTTCACCCACAACAGTGTATGCATTGATATGCTCATCAATAACAGCTTACGTGTTGATATGTTCACCCACAACAATGTATGTGTGGGACTATGCTTCCTTCAGAATGGATGTTCAACCACAAAAAAATGTATGTGTTGGATTGTTCACACCTAAGAATAATTTTTTGAATTGTTCACCCACAATAGTGTATAAAGAGTATATATGTTGGACTGTTCAACTACCATATATAAGTTGGACTTTTACACACCAGAGTGTATGTTCAACCACAATACGAATTGTGCGCTGTATATGCTATTGATCTACACCGAAATAAACCACTAAGTCTCACAAAACACTCAAACACGGGGACATATAGGAATATGGTACACGACACCAGGCAGTGAGTTAACACACAGGGTAATTAATTAAATTGGTCAGCACTCGATAAAAACACTCACCTTTCAGGTTCACTGCTTCAACCATGCTTTGTCAGTGCAGTTTTTAATAATATTATAGACGCTTGGCGGCCCTGTGATACGTATAGGAGGCATCAAATGCTGAACATGCCACCTGGTCTCTAGCTCTATTACAAATGTATATCTGCTTTGTCACTTACGGATATCAGGTCATGGTCAAGGAACATTGGCTCACATAAATATGGCATTAATATGCAAGTCAATATGTCGATATTGTTCGAAACTAAAAAAAGTAACAATTACGGTAATTGCAGTAAACCTAGTCACATGACTGTCCGACGTGATATATATTTGTGATGTATGCGAACATTGAACATAATTTATTTAAGACCGCATGGTCATAGATAGAATTAGGACAACAAAACGGAACGTGATAACCCGAACGGGGAGCGTCAATTATGTCATGCATTCCATTAATATGGGGATCGTTGATTGTTCGATATGCCACACGATTGGTCAAAAAAGATAGCGCACTGTTGTTGCTGCCCCACTAGGAATTTGCGAAGAGAGAGAGAGAGCGGTAACCTCTTATTGACATATTTGGTATCGGGTTTTGTGATATTTGTATTTGAATTGTCTATCTTTACGTCCTAATACCTATAGCGATTACTCTTCTTCATTTAATTTAGTGTGATTGAGATTTCCCATTCAGCTACACTTGTGTTTGTGTGTGTGTTTGTGTGTGTGTGTGTGTGTGTGTGTGTGTGTGTGTTTGTGTGTGTGTGTGTGTGTGTGTGTGTGTATGTTTGTGTGTGTGTATGTTTGTTTGTGTGTGTGTGTGTGTGTGTGTGTGTGTGTGTTTGTGTGTGTGTGTGTGTGTGTGTGTGTGTGTGTGTGTGTGTGTGTGTGTGTGTGTGTGTGTGATAATTGGTTGATATGTTGGTAAAGTAAGAATGATAATGTACTATGTACCAGAGGTTTTGAGGTGGTATCACGCTTTCCCGTTATTTCAGCGTAATACTTCACAAATTCGTAGTAGCGCAGCGGCAACAGTCTTCAGGCCGGGGTCTTTTTATACCCAGTAGGTATCACGTGGGACAGTCATGTGACTAGGTTCACTGGAAGTACCGTAAATGTTGATTTTTGGGGTTGGAGCAATGTTCACATAAAAGATGTTTGACTTGCATCATAATGCCATATTTACATTGATGTAATTTACAAAGATGCATTCCAACCTGTAAGTGACAACAGACAAAGGTAGAACATTTATTTTCTACATAACTATAGAGTGAAAAATCATACACTTTATTTCTATGTTCTGCTATTTTCACTAAATTTGGCTGTGTTTCTGATCATAGCATATTAATAACTAGATGAAAGCCTATTACCCGGGGTAGGTGATTACAATGAACGGACTATAGGCATTGCTATAATTCATCAAAACGCATTTCATTCATGATTACCAACTTAATTATAGTCCAAAGGATTACAGGGACAATTTGCCAATTGTTGAGCTTCCTCCTATGTGGACGATTAATCATGCAGCCCGATTTGAATGAATATTCATGCATAGGCAGTGAACCACCCAATGGCATTAACTTTAAACACAGAGCACTTGTCGGATAAATTGTCTGGCAAACTGAACAGAATATTAATGACCATGTTTATACATATATCATGGCAAAACTCCACATACGTAGACTTTTTTGGATATCTTGTCAGGGTTATGAGTGATTATTACAAAACATTTGCAATTATATACTATAACAATAAATAATTATGAAAATGTAATTAATTGCATATTAAATTGTATACATTACAGAGATTTTAAGAATCCATTTAAGGTACACATTTTTATTTAACAATTGCTCCATCTTTTCATGATAACTGACCACATAAACGTACGCGCGCACACACACGGACGCCATGTTACTCAGCGATATTTCAGGGAGGGAAAATAGTTAAACATGCTAAAATGTTAGAAAAAGCCATTACTTTCCTGTAGTATGTCAGAAATAGATCACACACTCAGGCATAATACAACAAAATGTGTGTATATATTTCCAGGTACCTCGACATAGTTTAACAAGGATTTTGCTTTTAGTACTTGTAAAACATATACAAATGTGGGTTTTTAACAAAAGTCAGAAGGCAGTTGTATACCTTATCAGGCAGAAACGTAAAAAAATGCACACTTCGCTAGAAATTCTTGTCACATGTTTTTGTAAGGTGCATATATGCTGTGTGCAGAAATATATATATATATATATATATATATATATATATATATATATATATATATATTGACATTGTGTTTGTAGGCAGCTGTACTGTTGTGTCCCTTCAGCCCAAATAATTTATAAAGTCGACCTTGATGGACATAACCCTGTCGCCGTTTTTTTGTCTGACCTTGGTGGAACACGTGGTGTTGCCATCGACCACTTGCACTCTCGTGTGTGCTGGACGTCTTATGGTAAGTATAAAGGTGCTTCATGTTTTTTAAATTGAAAGCGTAACCACTTTTTAAATCATCCCAAAGTAAGATATTGTTATCCTTAATTAAAGCTAGTATAGCATCATTGTAATTATGTAATTATATCCCTTAATTCACCCGTCGTATATGGTCTTAAAAAAACCGTAGAAAGGATTGGACTTACGCTGAGAGTATAATAAAACAAACACATGAGACACATTTAAGAGAAGTTATTATTAAATAAAATAAATATGCTATGCGATAAAGTTCTGAAGTAAAATGAGCAATATAAAGCATAAAATCATCACCTAGCTACAGACAGCCTTGTGCCTGGTAGTTTGTCTTTAACACAGCAGTCATCACCTTTTTACATATATCCTTTTATACCTGGTAATTTGTCTTTAACACAGCAATCATTACCTAGCTACATACATCCTTGTACACGTGAGTTTGTCTTTGACACAGCAATCATCACCTAGCTACATACATCCTCTTGTACCCGGCAGTTCGTCTTTAACACAGCTATCATCACCTAGCTGCATACATCCTCTTGTACCGGGTAGTTTGTCTTTAACACAGCAATCATCACCTAGCTATATACATCCTCATGTACCTAATAGTTTGACATTAACACAGCAATCATCACCAAGATATAGCGCGCATCCTTGTACCCGGTAGTTTTTTGCTTTGACCTTTAGTCTTCATACCCTGCTAGAATGTCTTCTTGTTCATATTCTTTGTGTAGGCTGACATCCAAGTTACGACATAGACACATCCTGTGTGCCTTGATAACATTATTCTAGGTTATATTGTTAAGATATATTTGCGTTTTGTTCCAGGTACGGGTACACTAAATTGTGCAGACTACAATGGTGAAAACAGTGTCGTTATTGTTAGTAACGTCAACAAACCTATGCGTATCCTTATTAAAGATGACACTATGTTCTACACAAGAATAAACTCCGGGTAAGACAAAAACACTACCTGAAAGCAGGCATGGTTTAATTTCAATTGTTAATGAGTTAAATTATTCGACTAAGTGAAGTTAGTTTAATAACAATTCTTCTAAAATCAAAAATTACCTTAACTAAGATTGTCAGAGAGGGTAGTTTAAAAAAAGAACAATTATTTTTAAGAAAAAAAACCATACGATTGATATTAATACTACAAAAATATTAATTTACTATTATTACTGATTTACACAATCCAGTGGTGATTGCACCCAGTTGTCAAGAGTGTTTGTAATCATAGTGCACCTTAGACACAGCCACTCATCCGGTCACCCATCCAGAACCGTTCACAGTGGGAAGTTAGTCCGGAATAGGTCAAATTACGCTAGGAGAAAACCACAGTGAAAGCCATTGAGTCCATCCAGATGTTTCTTGTCTTGATCACTTGCTGGGTGAGGCCTACGTCACATTCACAACCTTCTCTGTTTTCCTTTTAACTCCTTTCATACTGCCCACACATTAGTGGCTGTCCATGCCAGCCTTAATCAAATTTCTTAATCCAGATTACTTAGTGCGCTAAAATCATCAGATTAATGTTTCGCATCAACTGCATACTAGCTGCATGTGCTCCGTCAAATACTCCATATATTGATGTTTGGCCTATAGTTTGACACCACAAATGCAATTTTGTTAATATGATATGCCAGTTGTCACAGTGGTGTTTCATAAAAAATCTTATAGTATAACATCATTATTTTTAAATGTACAATGAGAACAATATAACTGTGATTACCTAATGTTATATCATCCAGAAATATTGAAAATAATATTTAAGAAACAAATTGTTGAGGAGACTGAATAAAGTATGTTATGTTTTGTTAACGGCCGGGCATTTTGAATTTACCGTGTATTTTTGGTATTAACTCATAACCAAACTTAACTGATTTCCAGACTTTCGACAAGTTTGTGTCATTTCTTTGGATTCCCGTAAGATTTCTAGATGATTGTTTGTTCACCAAATTCTGACAAATTAATTTGGACACATATCTGGGGGTGCTAATTCAAAGTAAAATTAGTTTGTTTCAATCATGCATTTATCAAGCTGATAAATTGATGACATGCTTACGATGCTTTCTTTTTTGCAGACTCCGTTTAGTTCAGCTAGATAGTAGCCATGATGCAGATAGTAGAATTCTCCTCGATGTTGAAGATGTAGCTGTGATGGCTCCAGGTGAGTGTTTTCTACTGAGAGTAGCATTTTCCTCACTGTTGTGGATGTAGCTGTGGCTCCATGTGAGTGTATTCTACTGAGAGTAGTATTCCCGTCAATGTTAATGATGTAGCTTTGACTAAAGGTGAGTGTCTTCTACTGAGAGTAGTATTCCCGTCAATGTTAATGATGTAGCTGTGACTAAAGGTGAGTGTCTTCTACTGAGAGTAGTATTCCCGTCAATTTTAATGATGTAGCTGTGACTCAAGGTGAGTGTCTTCTACTGAGAGTAGTATTCCCGTCAATGTTAATGATGTAGCTGTGACTAAAGGTGAGTGTCTTCTACTGAGAGTAGTATTCCCGTCAATGTTAATGATGTAGCTGTGACTCAAGGTGAGTGTCTTCTACTGAGAGTCTCCGATAATTCCCATTTTGTACTCTAATCAAAGGATGCAGATATCAGCCCTTTCTATGAATATGTCATTAAATATATCACATGGAATATACGCATCCACCATATATCAGCCTCAGCAAACTGTGAGTTTACATCCATCAGATGCCATGCCATGTCTGCCCTTATCCTCAAAATATCAAAATAACTGTTAGAATACTTGTCATTTGTGTGGGACTCCCATACCTAGTCCCTCAAGATAAATTGTGTGAGACGTCTCAACATATTTCCCAAACATTTTTTTTGTCAGAAAGGGAGAGCAAAAGACTGAGAGAAGAATGGACAGCAAAATACTGAGAGAAGAAGGGAGAGCAAAAAACTGAGAGAGAAAGCAGACAAAAGATACAGAGAAGAAGGGAGAGCAAAAGAGTGAGATAAAAAGGGAGATAAAAACACTGAGAGAAGAAAGGAGAGCAAAAGACTGAGAGAAGAAGGGAGAGCAAAAACTGAGAGAAGAAGAGAGAGCAAAATAGTGAGAGAAAAAGGAAGAGCAAACGACGGAAAAGACTGAGAGAAGAAGGGAGAGAAAAAATTGAGAGAAGAAGGGAGAGCAAGAAACTGAGATAAGAAGGGACAGCAAAATAGTGTGAAACGTAGGGAGAGCAAAAGATTTAGGGAAGAACAGAGAGCAAAAAAGTGAGAGAAAAAGGGAGAGCAAAAGACTGAGAGAAGAAGGGAGAAAAAAGTCTGAGAGACGAAGGGAGAGCAAAAGACTGAGAGAAGAAGGGAGAGAAAAAGACTGTGAGAAGAAGGATAGCAAAATAGTGAGACAAAAAGGGAGAGCAAAAGGCTGAGAGAAAAGATGGGAGAGCAAAAAACTGATATACGAAGGGAGAGCAAAAGACTGCGAGAATAAGGGAGAGCAAAAGACTGAGAGAAGAAGGGAGAAAAAGACTGAGAGAAGAAGGGAGAGTGAAAGACTGAAAGGGAAAAAAGGAGTGCGAAAGACTGAGAGGGAAAAGGGAGAGCAAAACAGTGTGAGAGAAAAAAAGGAGAGCAACATATTGAGAGAATAAGGGAGAGCAAATGACTGAGAGAAAAAGTGAACTTATAAGAAGTGTGACATTGGTAGAACAAAAATACGGACTCACCATTCAATATTGGCTTAGGCCTGGAGGACACTGTCACAGTGTGTCAGAAGCTTCTAAAAAGAGGGTGTAGCCTTGTTATGAGGATGTAAGCTACTTAGGAGGAATACAGCAATATTAGTAATCCAGGGCGCTTTGTAGTACTTATTTATACAATGCAACAAGTGAACAACATATATGGAAAAATATGGCCAGAATAACCTTCTGCCAGTTATTTATTCATTAATCATATTATTGGATGTGTCATTACGTGCAAATAGTTACAAACTAATGTGGACCAGGCGAGGTCTTTTGAGGTCGACAATCCCTCAGTTACATAGCTTATTGATACATTCTTAAAACCACAATACAAAGAACAATATTGACAAAATGGTAGGTAATACATTAAAAATAATTAAACTAAAACTAATATTACTACATTAAAATGTTATGTTTTTGGTCAATGTTTCCCAGAAGTCAGTGCGTACCAGAGATGTCACAATGGTGTTTGGTTGACCAAGTATGGCAGTATTAATTGACCAATACTTCATAAAAAGAACTTGCCTTTTATGTGTATTTAAATTCAATTATGTTGGTTAGTTTCATGTCTTTGTCTGCAATTATTAACTGCGGGACACCACCATCTCTACCGACTGCCAAAGTAAGCTACGGAGAGACAACAGTTGGTCACATCGCAAAGTACACATGTCTTAGAGGTCACTGGTTCAACAGGAATCAACGTCAAATTGTGACAATATGTGAGGACACAGGAAACTGGACGCGCATTGAGGACACCTGTAAAGGTGTGTGTTTGCATTCATGCGATACTTTCTTCATATACCCTTTTTAATACTGATCTCAGTAATGCAGAATCATTGCAAACGTTGGTTACTATGCATTCAAGTGGATTGGTGTTAACATGTATACTACATTAACAAACCACTACTAGTACTACACCGCTAATATTGCTGATACGTATAGTTATAGTAAATAAACAATCAAACATTATTTTGTGTAATAAATATAAACTTAATTCATGAACACTTAGTTTTTTGTAATAAATATAAAACTTGTTGAGCATTGACGTAGGAATGTCCTTTTCTCTACATATTTTAATTTTAGTTAAATACATTTTACTTTAGTCTTGAAGCACCACATGAAATAGTGGACAATTGTTTTTTATTTCATTCCATACAATTCCGATTTCACTCAAACCAAATATGATCTCGTTCTGAATCTGCTGCATTCCAATCAACCGATTCCAATTATGATTCCATACACACCAATTCTTATTCAAATTCTACAATTCTGATATTGTCTCGTTTCATTTCCAGAGTGATATGAACATATTTTGATTCAGATATCGGAAAGGTCATTACTCTGTGTAACATCACTAATATTTTACAAATAATTTATATTGTCATAATTGTGGTACTTTTGCCCATTCATATGCACTAACTAAGAAATGCAAAACATTAACCAAGACCATATTTCTTATGTAAGCCCATACCTGTTATCACATCGAAATGATATAGAGTCCTATCAAAAGTATTGCTTTTACAGTGATTGACTGTGAGAAACCAACTGACATGAGAAATGCTGCAATATCTTACAATGGAACAACGTTTGAAGAGACAGTCAACTACACGTGTGAAGATGGGTTCAGGTTCCCCGATGGCACCAATATTCTCGTGAGGTCATGCAGCGACTCAGGAAACTGGACGAGGCCCAACGAGACATGTGATGGTTAAGGCAGTTGTCATAAATATTGTATTTGAGTGTGTTTTCATCCTCAGGTTGATATATTTTACTAAGGTCTTATGTGGGGTTAATATTGTATACAATTTTGTTATTGTTATCTATCAGACAAGGTAAGCATTGAACAGTAGGAAATAGTGACATTGGTGTTATATGTGTATCTTACTTGCTGCGTCTGCTTTCCTTGTCAATTCATTCCACATCACTTTCTCGCCTGCAATGGCCACTCATCTATGGTAGTTCATTCCAATCGTGGCCTTGTTTCAAACTTTCTTTGCTTATCAGCCTTGGATTTTCTCTTCTTCTTTTTCTTCCCACTTCTGCTCAGCATTCCACTTTTGGCAGTCTGTCATAGCTCAATCTTTATATATATGCCCTACCCATCTCTTTCTGTTTCTAACTATTTCCCTCTTTAGGTATTTTTTTCTCCATCCCATCCCCTCTCAATTCCTTCGTCTTGTCTGCTGAGTGCGCACATTAATGCTAGGTCAATCTATATAAATATATCTTAAAGTAATAATTTCAAACTATTTATGTTGCCAGTGGTTGACTGTGGGAAACCGACTGCTCTCATACATGCTGACGTGGATTACGAAGGAACAACATTTGAAGAAACAGTCAACCACACGTGTGAAGTTGGGTTCAGGTTCACGAATGGGGCCAAACGTATCATGATATCGTGCAGCGACTCAGGAAATTGGACCGGGCCCAACGAGACTTGTGAAGGTTAGGTGATTGGGTCATATACACGGGGTGTGTGTATATCTTGATGAACGTAACAGCTATTATTGCAGAAATAGCGGCATTTGTATAGAAGCCGTGAATAAGTATTGTGATACATTTACTATAACAAACCTACTTTCATACAGTTATGCCATATTCAGACACTGTTTGACAAGCTAGTAGTATTGTCTGTTATTACGTGGGTTTAATACATTTGAAGACATTTCAAATAACTTAAAAGCAGCAACAAGACATTTGTCTTTCCCACATACTACGATGACTTTTACATTTATGACATTGTTTTAGATATCGACGAACGTGAGAGCAGCCCGTGTCAAAACGGCGGTTCCTGCAGCGATGAAGTGAACAAGTTCAGTTGCACTTGTGACAGCGGATGCGAAGGCACCCTTTGTCAAATTGGTAGGTCACTGTTCTGCTAAATATGTGCTCATCATTATTTTAAAATTATTTTATGATGAATACTGCTCTATATTTTACTTTGCATAACTATTCAGCAGCTATGGGTATATTTCAGTTACCTCAACATTTTGCAACTCATTTGTGATAATCTTCCCTTTTCCAGCTCACCCCTTTCTCGACCCTTCCGTCAACATGGATGTGATGAGGCGACTCAACGACGCCAACACTGACACGTGTCTGTCCCTGGCCTCCACCGACATGTACAAGTTATCGGCACTCTCCAGCGGCTGGATTCCGGAGCCTCAGGACGTCTGCTGGTTCGAGGGACTCGTCATCCAAACACACGTCCCGGACCAACTGAAGGCGTCATTCACGATCAGACTCACCGGACACGGTCTCGTGTGCGACAACTCCCACGTCGATGTGATGGTCCGACTGGCGAAGTCGCCGCTCTGCCCAGTCGCCGGGGAATACACCACGTGCACTCTGAGTGGCGTTGACCACGGGGGTCTGACGACGTGCGTGGCGAAGTGTCGCTGTGACGGGAAGGACTGCAAACACGCGATTATCCACATCCCGGAGATGCACGACGACTGGAAAATATGTGAAATCACCGTAGAGTAAGATGTGTTTGCGATGCAATTGGTGGTGGTAGCTGCACTTCTGTTGGTAAATATGTGTCTTCAATTTTTTTGGTAACGTTACTTATATACAGGAATAATATGAAGAATGTGCTACTGTGGCCATTGACGTATTTACTATTAACATATAATGATCACAAGTGACGTGGGATGACTATGCTTATTTTTTTAAGACCACTTTGGGCCCGTTTTCGCGGTTATTTGTATTTCTAACGTTGTGTTATTATATGGCTGCGATGGCACTGATCGCTTTAATATAGCTCCATGTGAAATATTTTCTCATGAAGCAATAGTAAATAAGTTAACCAGTGTAACTATAAGTCTAAATTACAAACAATAGGAACACAGTTTGTGTTTAAAAGACACATATAGTAGGGTTATAAGGGATATATTGAGGGAGGGAGGGAGGGAGGGAGGGAGGGATGGGGGGATCGATGAAGGGAGGGAATGAGAGGAAGGGAGGTAGGGAGGGAGGGAGGTAGGTAGGCAGGTAGGGCGGGAGGGAGGGGGAGGGAGAGAATGATAAGAAGGGAGGGAATGAGAGGGAGGAAGGGAGGAATTGAGAGGGAGGTAGGTAAGGAGGGTGTGAGAGGGAGGGAAGGAGGCAATGTTAAGGAGGGAGGGAGGGAGGGAATGAGAGGGTGGAAGAGAGGGAATGATAGGGAGGGAGAAAAAGAGGGAGGGAGGTAGGGAGGGTGATAGGTATGGGGGGGTGGACGGAAGGAGAGAGGAGGTACGGATGTTATTTTTACGCGGAACTGCGGAACTTTCGTTGTTCGTGAATCCGATTTGACTGTTTCTGTGATTCACCCAAGTCGGCCTTTTCGTTCCTAATATGGGTGGTGGTAAAACTGCTCAAAATTGATAAGAAATTAAATTGTTGTCGATTTCGCGCGCTGTAGGTTGCATTCGTCCTTCTAAAAGTAAACCGCATTTAGACTAGCAAGGAACTGGTAATCAGGGAACAGGTTACAATTTGTGCACGCCTACCACTGGAGAGCTACATATTGTTATAGTATGACCAAATAAGGCCGATGTTGCTACGCAGTGCGTCAGAAAATTACATTCCCAATTCATATGGTCGGAATCGGGAAAGTATAAATATATTGCGTAATAATCAGCTAATGTTGTCATGGGTTTCCCGCGGACCCGATCAGGTTGTCTTTCTTATGAATCGCTTCGATGATCAAGTCGAATTTAGTTTACGTTTCCGCATCAACATATCAACAAAATGCCTTACATGGATAATGTTGGACAAAGATTATAAAATAGGATCGGGAAAGATCGCCACGATATGCACACTTTAGTGCACTGCACGAAGCAATGAAAATAAGTCACATGTTTGTGAGCTTGCCTGTGATTCCTATGAAGCGGCATATTCACGGGCATTGTATTATCAGCACAACACTCTAGAGTCTATGTAAACTATATTTAGTTTTTAGAAAACAACGAATGAAGGAAGTAATCCCCCGAGGAAATGTCTATTAGATTGAATCATAAACTAAATATTTTGACTTAAGCCAAGACGGGTATGTCAGCTAGGGAACCAGCAGTGAGGAAGTATTTTGTTTTAAATCTTCTGTGTGACAATTATCTTGGGTTATTCTCCCGAGGATCTTATAACATGTGTGGGTTTTCATATGCGTGTTGATGTTGTGTGTGTTTTGAAAGTTAAATACACAGTACAGTCCTGTTTGGAGAGTACTGTAAACTTTCAGTTTTCGTTTGCGGTGTTGCTTTTTCAATATATCTACACATACAAGTATGGTTTAAATCAAATGTGAAGGGATATTAAAATAAAATAGCTTGAAAATACAATAGGCCGTATCACAGACAATGGTGTAGAAGGAGGAATGGAGGAAGGCAGAGGGGAAGGGGCGATGGGAGGGAGGTAGGGGTGAAGGCAGGAATGGAGTAAAGGGGAAGGCACTGTGCGTGGGAGGACAGGACGGATGGATGGAGGAAGGGAGGGAGGGACGGACGGATGGAATCGAGGGAGATGGCGCGAGGGAGTGATGACCGTTAAGAGAAAGAGAAGGTTGATGACAAGATTGAAGGCTAAACAGGAGAGATAGTAACAATTTGGGATAGGAGATGTGGTGACGAGAGACTTAGAGAGACAGGAAGTTAGAAGGAAAGTTGGTGAGAGAGCGAGGGTTTAGTTAAGGAGGAATGATGGAGGAAGGCAGGAAATGATGACGAGAGGTAGAGAGGAAGAGAGGGAACGGAAATGAAGGTATGGTGGGTTGTTAACGTAATATGGAGATTATGGCATTCGACGTTTTTGAAAAATGTTGCTGCATCGCTAATTAACGAAAGCAATGTTACTTTGCAGTCTCTTTGTCGACTGGGTCCTTTAGCGCAGTCACCGATTAGAACCAGGACGGTGTTCTGGTCTTAGGAATAATTAATTTGACAATTTTATTCTGCGAATTCCAAGTTCTCAAATTTGTGTAGTACAGACAGCGGGTAATTTATACTCATTTAGGATTTCCTGTACACAGAGTGGTGTGTGTTCATTGTTGTGATTGATTTGTTTGTGCGGTACAATTTCCCCTTACGTACATTTATATGTAGCGAAAACCTCTGTGTTGCAGAGAACGCTTTTAACTCGGTACGGTCAATCGGCCTGAAGTGTTTGCGACATTTGATTGTACCAAACTAGTAAGGTTTGCCGTTCAATATAATCATCAACGAAGCAGATGTGTGCTGTGCCTATTCATATAATTATGGTTAAACAAGAGAGTGTGTGGTTGTTCTTGATGTTGCTGTGTCAATGTTGCTGCTTGAATTCAAACACTCTTATATGATTACGTGAGCTGCTTCCGTATGCAGCTAAGTACATCCATAAACCATTAATGCAGATATTTCATCCCACCCCAATACAAAATATTGTTTGCTACGTGTTATAAATTCATCTTTATTTTTTGTTCGAGTCATATATGCCTCCAAATAAACAAGCAATATGTTGTCATTTATCATGATCAGATACGTTAATGTTTTAGCATAGTGGAAAAACAAGAGTGAAATACCGGGTATAAAATTTATCTTTTTCGTATTATATGGAGACAAAGTAAAATAAACTATAACCAAAGAATGCATTGCAGTGCTATGCATACCTACACTAAATCCATACGTTTGGGTAAATATTTTTGTGCTACTGATTATTTGGTCACGTGACCTTCATTATGAAGAGTCGTTCCTTGTCTGCATTGTTAATAGAATTGTCCAGTGTGACCGGAACACATGTTCTTGACACTAGTTGTCTCACATTAGTTATTTTACCAATGCATTCGTAATATATATATATTTGTATCGGCTACACATTGTTGTGGTGTTATTGGCTACTTTTTAATTTGTTATTGTTAGCAGTTAACACACCATGCATTGCACCAATATATATATATACACATCGTCTGTCGTGACAGCATAGTGTGTGTTTTGTGATTGTGGTTGTTGCAGTTCTTATTTTGATTGTTAAATGGCATTCTTAAAGGAATTCTTTTATTTAAACTGCTTGAAATATACGCAATGTCTTAGATAATAGGTTTATGGCCCGATCACTCTGGCCCGAATGCCATTCCGTTTGTTTTCCGAATAAGAATTTGGGTGTTCGGGCAACGAATGGATCATATTCGGGAAGCATTCGGTGTGTTCTAGGAGCACACTGGCAGATCGGCTCCGTACGGATGCATACAGAACGGCATTCGGTAGCTCCAAAAATGTGTTGTGCATGTTCAAAATAATTGTCATCAATCATCCGAATGTGGCGTTCATGTGAATTCGGGAAGTATTCGGGAACCATTCTAAGAGCATACTAGAAACGTACGGGAAACTTTCGGGAAGCATGCGTCTAGTTCCTGGTGCATTCGGAATGAAAAGTATGGATTAGCTGGGTTCCGTATGCTTTCCGAACACCCCGAATGGACCTAGAACGTGACGAATGCTTTCCGATCGTTTTTAGTATCGTTCGGAAAGCGTGCGGAAACATGAGGAAAGAGTTCGGTCCATTCGAGATCGATTCGCCGTGGTCTGACAGCATTCTGAAAGCATACGGAGAGCGTTCGGAAAGGAAACCTTTCGAAGTCAACATGCGAGAAGTATTCGGTCTATTCTGAAAGCATTCTGAAACCATACTGAAAACATTCGGAAAACAAACGGAAAATATTCGGTGATACACTGGGAAAAACATTCGGAGGTCCTGTTTAAAAAAATCAGACCAGTTTAAAAAATCACACCTTTCGTATACGGAAAACAAACGGAAGCTCATTCGGGTCAGTTTGATCGCCCCATAGCAACATTATTTTATGTATGTATTTGCCTGTGTTTCATTAATAACGTGTAACATTGACAACATACCGGAACAATAACACCGTTGCTGAGTTTCAGGTTGGCGCTACGGCTATTTTGTCAGTTTAAATTATTAATAACGTGAAAGTAGTGATTTGTGTCAAATACAAAATGCATTGTATAACACAGTTCTGTATTGTTTAACTTGACTATATATTTGTTTGGTTTTAAGAGGATACTCGATCAATATATTATAGTTTATTACCTACATCTAAGACATTTACATAACTTGTGTTTGAATAAAATTGCAACAATCAAGTTCCTGTTTGTCTGTCTTTATTGTGATGGCGATATGAATATCGCATTCGTATGTATTACGTGGGGATGACCGAACAAAGTACTATATTGTAAGCTATTTATTGTCAAGAAAGTATGGATGAAATATTAATTAATTATCCTGAGCTGAGCACGTACTTGAAAATGTAGAAATAACGAACCCTTTTAATTTAGCAGATATGAATAGCAATTATTATGATGTTAACGATATCCTTCCTCATCCTTACTGATGACGTTTAAATTTGGCGTAATATATATATATATATATATATATATATATATATATGTATATATTTATATATACGAAACAAATTTCATAATTACACAACTAACAATTCGACTTACTTCTACGTTTCGACCACCATCGGCGGCATTCTTCAGGAACTGAATGTTCAGTGGTCACTGCTCGCTAGATGGCGTGGCGAGCAGAATGTCCCACACGTGACTTAGTATGTAGCCCCCCTCGTCTCTGTTCATAGCTGGTTCCTGAAGAATGCCGCCGATGGTGGTCGAAACGTAGAAGTAAGTCGAATTGCTAGTTGTGTAATTATGAAATTTGTTTCGAATAACATACTGCCAACTTGTTGAACATTTTCACGAATATATGTATATATACATATACATATAGATATATATATATATATATACATATATATATACATATATATATATATATATATATATATATATATATATATATATATATATATATACATGTATATATATGTGTGTGTATGTATATATATATATATATATATATATATATATATATATATATATATATATATATATATATATATATATGATATGGGGACATCGGTGACTCATCGCTAAGTTGCAACGATGCAAGTACGTTATATAAATACTGGGTATCGATACAATCGGTCGAGAGAAACTCCTGAGTGTTTTGCATTCGTTCCTTGATACATACAACATCCGATTCATACGGCTTCTGCTGTCGGAGACAGACATCACCGGTTGTTTACGCGCTGTCTGCCGCATTTAACGCATCAGTTGGCACTCCACAAGGGAGTTCACTATCGCCAGTACTTTTCATAGTGTATCTATAAGCAGCCCTTCGAATTTTGCGGAGTTGTCTCCCACGTCTCCGACATTAACTTACCCTGCGAAACAGTTTATGCAGACAACACTGATTTGATCTCAACCGATCATGAATACCTGAGCAAAGTCAACGGGATCGCGCCAGCTGCACCGGGGGAGTGGTTCCTGTATGTCAATATCGACAACACAGAGCGCACAAACATCAAACATGAAATTGATTGTGTCGCAGAAAAATGGAGGACGACAAAGTAATTTGGATCCATGCTTGGAAACGTTAGGGTCGTTCCGTATGGAACGAGAAGCGGTAAACGCAAACATTTTACGGTCCCTTTGGCTGCGAAGACAACACGTCAGCGAGCGATGCGATTGCGTTTATGTCACGCATTCGTGCGACCAGTGCTCCTATACAACGCTCGTACGTCGGGCCTGACGGGGTCAGAAACAGACAAATTGAATGCCTTCCACCTGAAACAATTCCGTCTTCTCATCAGGATAAAATTGGAACAGACAATTAGCAATTCAATCGTGTATGAACGGTGCGAATGCCTTGAAATAAGCACAAACGTGATGGGCATGTGAAAGCGGCTATCTGGTCATGTCCTACGTTTGAACAAGAAAGAGCCGGCAAATCATGCAATGTCAGCCTATTACGAAACGGAGGGACTCCAAGGACATCGCGGCCGACCCAGAACCAGCTTCCCAAGGACGCTTGAAACCGACCTGCAGCAGATCGGCATGCGCTTAAAGACCAGGGCTGACATGAAAAAGCTGTGCCGAATCGCAAGAACCATATATCTAGTAATAACGGAATGCATTCATTTAAACATCCAATATGGCCGCCGCAGCCCAAACAACTATTCCAAGGGACCTTTTTACGTGAACACAAATGCTTTATTGATTGATTGTCTGAAATAATAGTATATACAAACACAGGATCTATACATACAAATTACGATAGACAATAAATAATAAGCACGAAAGAAGATACTTGCCCATGATTCCTTTTTTTTCAGTTATCAACAAAACATTTATGCTTCGGTATACCTTTTTGCAAGTATGCTGTAGCGAGCATACCCCAGTTACTCAAATAAATGTCATACAACAAGATGAAAATTATATATATATATATATATATATATATATATATATATACATATATATACATATATAAACATATTATATATATATATGTATATTATAAATATATATATATATATATATATATATATATATATATATATATATATATATATCTTATGATGTTGTTCAGATAAAGATTTTTTTACATGTATTGTGTTTGTGAATTTTGCATTCTACCGCTTTGCGATAGCATCGATGTTTGGTAGCTTGATGGTTATGCACAAATCTCCAGTTTTCTCATTTCAGAAATTTAACAGGTATGCTGTCAACACATATGGGGGTATGCTCACCAAACGCAGCTGATGAGCATACTGGACTTTGTGCATGACGACAACACAGAGGCTGACGTGCGCTAATTTATCCAGTGGCGATCCCACCAATCAGCGCTTCCTTGGCATGTCTTCTTGCTAAGTGGACATGCGACCAAAAGTTCTAAAAGTTTGATTATTTTTGTTGCTTTCTACGTGTCTTCAGTTCTTTTCTGTCGCTTGTTATTCGTTGCGAGATCGTCTGCGTTCGTCCGTCCGATATCGATCGCCGACAATTCGAGGTGATTTCCGGCAACACTCAGCGGAGTTCAGCTGAGTATTTCCTGTTTCCTTTGTCTTTGTGACCTACTTTTGTCTCACCGAGTTCCGCCATTTTGCGCCTTATTTGGTTGAATTTGTCGTCGGCCTTTCCATGTCGTCGACGTTTTCTCCCTTTTTTGTGTGGCGTCGGCCACAGTCATGAGTACTGGCTGGATGCTTTCGTGGACTCGGCAAACTTGTTGCCAATGTTGGGCGATTTTTACACGCGGGGCCGCCCGTGCGACGTCCGGTATTTAGGTCGCCGAAGGGCTGCCCTGGAAACTTTCCTCGCGCGCGTGATGGCGCGGTTTGCTTCGTATCGGGCAGATGTCATGGTGCAGCGTTTGGTGGGAACACTTTGGGCAGGCCGTCCGTTCCTTACACGATCACGGTTGTCCCTTGACATCCAGCGTCTGGCGTTGACACAGCTCGATACGGGCGTCCGTCGGGCCATCGTCTCCCAGTTGTGTCGTCGCCGGAAATGGCGGCACGCTAGTTGTGGCGCGGGTGCCTGGCGGTTTACGCAAGTTAATCGGTCCCTGGACGCGTTTGTTTAGAAGTTGTGGGTTTCCATTTCCGGAAGCATACCTGTCTTCAGAAGAATTTCCAACCTGTCTTTCTTGCTTTTATATCTCTCAATAAAATACATTTCTTCCTCACTCTCTGAGTCACTGTGACACTGACTCTTATACTGATTTTAACAATCTATAATTCGATATAATTTCATAATGACAAGTCATCACAATTTCACATTCACGGAGGCTCGTGTTGCGCAGTTCGGGTTTTTCTATCTCTAAATAACTTACATTTACTCTTGACTCACGGCTGAATAACTATAATCAATTTGTCAGTCTATTATTCGATTTTATTTTGGGTATACACACTCGATGCGTATATGTTACAAGTGCTTTATTCCATTTCCTGTTACTAAATAATACACGAATCATTCAAATGGATCTATTTGTATATGTAGTTGTGTATCTACATATATATCTATTTATGGATATATATATTTATATATTTTGTTGTGTCTATGCTTATACATTAAATAATTTAATAACCAATACACACAACACAATTCCGCCACCCTCACTGATGTAAGGGCACCCAAACAGGCTATGGGAATTTTCTCTGGCATTTTTCCAGCTATGTTTATTGTTTGTATTTTTTTACGTTTGTTTTGTGTGGTGCACCCCGTGCAATTTTTCATTGGCTATTACTTGCTGGTTTTCCCTTATAGTCTGTCCACACAATGTTATTACCTGGATAAGGTGGTTGTTCGTATTGACATACGTTTGGGTGGTAGGGCCACTTGCAACCAAGTAACTACATGGCTAGGAGTTGTTGGCATATGAATACACATAACAATGTTCTGCGTTAACAGTGGTTCGTATCTTGATACGTTTGTGTGGTAGGGCCACATGCTTTCTGTTTATGGGCGCAGACATGCAGTTGTGTGTAAATTTATGTCTCAAACAACAAATATGTATCTGAAGATACCAAGTGAATTGGTAATTCCGGTTTTTACAGTTGTTCGTATTTTGTTACGTTTGAGTGGTAGGGCCACTTGCAACTCCTCGCTGATGCGGTTATGCTGCTTTGTTGATACATCGTACATGCATTTTACATTACATCGATGTGTCCAGCCGTTGGATCATATGTGTGTAATTCTGTGTGGGTGTTTGTGTGTGGTGTGTGTGTATGCGTGTATGGGTGTGTGTCTATGTGCTTTGTAAGTATGAGTCTAGGTACGGATATATGTTGGTGTGTATACATATATCTGTAGATTTTTACAATTTGCTTTGGGTTCCCGTAGGCCGTTCGGTTAGAGTCGTTTCGGTTATGTTTCTTTGTAATGTTTCCCCCTCCCTTTGACAGTTTGTTTCCGTTGTATTCTTGATCTTGTAGCATGCCTCGTGGACGAGCTCCGCGTGGCCGTGGCCGGACAGCCCGGCGAGACTCGCTGACCCGTCAGACTCGTTCGCGCTCAGCTGCTTCTTCGGATTCGCCGCCTCTTCCGTCGGTGTCGTTTGGCACTCCTCCACCTCAGTGTGCATCCCTGGAGAACTTTGAGGATGCGTCGGATCTCCAGGCAGTCGTGCGCGACTCGATTATGGCAGATGGGCCACAGTCCCTGTGGGAATGCGCCATGGAGCGTTGGGTTACAGCCTCGGAGAAGGTTCTCGGGGAAATCCATGCGATGGTGCTGGCCTTGCGCCCTAATCCAACGGTGCTAAGGCCTGATCCTGCGTTAGCGTCTGCCTCAGCCGCGTTTGGTAGTGCTGCACAGATGTATGCAGCTGCCGGGATGGGACCTTCGTCTGCTGGGTTGACCCACCCCTTTGCAATGCCCGGTCCTGTCAGCGCGGACCCAGTGGACCCATTATCGTTCGGTGCTCGCGATGCCAGGGCTACGCCATGGCCGAACACTGACACCGTGCCAGGTACTGCGGTGTTTGAGGCATTGCCTGGGCCCGCACAGGCCATGATAGATTCATGTTCGTCTGCCTCCCTGCCTCTCGATGCTCGAATCCCTGATGGGCTTCGGGCAAAGATCTGGGCAGGGGAGTACATTGATTTACCTATCATGCTAAAGCCCACTCGCATGCAACATCTTGAGTATGGCCACGCTTATGGGGGCGCCCCTACTGCCACTAATGTTGTTGCTAAGTCTCCTAACAACACTCATGAAATCATTTCTTTTGAGAAGTGGCTGCAGGCCTTCAATCTATACATGGCGGTCTACTTACTGAAACCAGCCAATATGCCGTTGGCGGTTCAAATGCTCAAGTACGCCGAAATTATCCGGGGTTTGGCTGATGCGGGGGGTGACTGGCGGTCCTACGATGAGGCTTTTCGTTCCCTCCGTTACCTCCGGGGTTGGTCTTGGGGGTCCATCAACTGGGAGATGTGGATGACAGCATCGCAATTTATCAGGCGACCGGCTTCTGTTCCCCCCTTTTCGGGCAAGGGTGGGATCAGGTCCATGGAAAGGGGTCCCTGTTTTGCCTTTAATCGAGGGGAAATGTGCGAAAAAACCTCCTGTCGCTTTGTGCACAGATGCTCCGTATGTGGGGGCAGCAGTCACCGGGCTATCCGCTGCTTCCAAGCACAGGGACGACGCCCCTAGTCTGCTAACCCACCCACACAAAGCCCCCCTGGTCGTTCTGTCCTCCCCAGTAAACCGTCCTTTTCCCAAGGTAGACCATCAACCACCCCTAGCAGACCGTCAGCTGCCAGTGGCTCCCCCGCTTCTGCCGCCGGCTCCCCGTTTTGGTTCAGGAAATGACTTGCCGACACCTGTGTCTCCCTCAGTCCTGCATGACATGTTAGTTGGTTACGACTGTGATTTGCATCATTACCTTGTGCATGGTTTTTCGCATGGTTTCTGTATAGGCTGTTTTGGCTTGCCTCCGCAACCTGAGGTACATAAGGGTAATTTGCAATCTGCTGAGGAGTATTCATGCGTTATCGATGCTAAGATAGCGAAAGAATTGGCAACTGGCCGTGTACTTGGTCCCTTTGATGTTTCTCCATCTATGCCTAACTATCGAGTCTCGCCCCTGGGTGTGGTGCCTAAGAAGACTCCAGGTGAATTTAGAATGATTCACCATCTGTCACACCCGGAGAGCTCTTCCGTTAATGATTTTATACCGAAAGATATGTCTTCGGTCCATTATGCCACTATTCAAGATGCCATCGATTTCATCAAAGATTCCCCTAAACCTGTGTACATGGCTAAGGTAGACATAGAATCGGCCTTTCGCATAATCCCTGTCTCGCCCGCTGATAGGCCAATGTTGGGATTCCGGTGGAGGGGTCAGTATTTTATGGATGCCGTTCTGCCTATGGGCTGTTCCAGTTCGTGTGCTATTTTTGAACGTTTTAGCACAGCATTGGAGTGGATTGCTAAAGTCAAGCTGGGCGTAACTGCTATGGTTCACGTAATTGACAATTTTCTCATTCTTTCCCATTCCAAAGAGAAATGTCATCAGGACCTCATGGCTTTCATTGAACTTTGTGAGCGCCTTGGGGTTCCACTGGCACCTAGTTAAGAATGTTGGCCCTTCCACCACAATCCCATTTCTTGGCATTATCCTCGATTCAGTCATGCAGGAAGCGCGACTACCCGAGGATAAAATTGATAAGGCCAGGGCATTACTTTTAGTTTTTTTTTGGGAAGCGCAAGGTCACACTCAAAGAGCTCCAAGGGTTAACTGGCTTTCTGGGATTTGCCTGTTCCGTAATTAAACCTGGACGTCCATTTTTACGTCGTTTGTTTGACCTTACTGTGGGTATTCGCAAGCCGCATTTTCATGTTCGCTTCACGAACCAGGTTAAGCTTGACTTAGAGGTCTGGTTGAAATTCTTGCAAGATTTTAATGGGAAATCTTTCTTTTTAGATGAGAAATTCCTCACTGGGGATTATCTCCAGCTCTACACAGATGCAGCGGGGGGCATTGGATACGGGGCCCTGTGGCCGTTTGACCTCCATGGAAATCCCTTGTTCGTGTTTCTCAGTTTTTCTTCTAAGATATACAAAATCACACTATTTATGCCCAAACCCACATTTTTAGGGTCATTTAATCCGTGTTTCCCATTCTCCGTCTCCTTAGATGAAGGCCATATTAAAATTCAAAATAGCCGCCATAAAAATGGCATACACAAATATCTTAGCGTTTTCCCCCCCTGTCTTTCTTATGACTTATGACAAGTTAACTGAAAATTTGTATTGGTTGTCACGTAGCTGGAATTTAGGTAGCAGCCAAGACAATTTAAGATACTGTACTACAAAATAAGGAACAAACACAACATTTGCGGTGCAAAGCTCAATTAACTTAAACATGTGTTTCGTTATAACACAATCGAACATACGATTGCAATTTGACACGCTTATGTATTTAATCTGCCATTAAGTGTAGTACGCAGTTGTAACAAAAATATTATGTTAAGAAGATGTTGAAAGACAAACCCTTTAAACGTGTACTTTGGCACCAAAAACATAACGACATGTAACATCAAGTTGCAGCTTATGCGTATGATTTTGTATATATCACGGTCGATGACAGTTGAATCGGTCAATGTCTGATTGATTGCCTCACACACCAACTGCAGCGTGGTCGCATAGATGGAGCAGATGGTCGGATTATTTAATGCTACTTTCTCAAATTGACGAGCGCTGCGCTTCTGCCAGCTGCTTATGTAAATCCGTGTGCGTATTTCCTTCAATTGTAGTTTAAGATGTTACTGTATCTACCGCGACATTAAGAGCACAGTAAGCGCGCCCAGCTAACACCAATATCAGTAATAATTTAGAACGTTTTGGGCAGACCCCCATTTGTTACCATACCGGTTGTACAACGATACTAGTTTGGCGTCAAATGGATACGTGCACCAATAAATGTTTATTAATTGTATAACCAAATTTGATGATTTTTGAAAATGTTTGCAATATAATTGTTGTCTTTCGAGGGTGTTGCAAGACAATCTTTTAAAGCGTGCATTCTGGCAGAAGAAGCATATTGACATGTAAGGATGATGGTGCATCTTGCAAATATGAGTTTCGCTTAATTACGATCGATGGAACTACAAGAGATAAGGTCAACGACTGTTCAACTGTCTCACACTCGAAGTCGACGCGATGATAAAACAGCCGGTTGGATATTTATCGCTTTGCCATTTCTAATTGAAGAGCACTGTGATGCTCCCAGCTGCTTATGCCAATCAATGTGCATATATTGCTCAAAAAGCCACCACGAACAAGGGAATATAGTTTAAAATGTTAAAACAATGTAAAAGAGATGATAAACACTTTAGTGTAAGTGCAATATCATGCAAATTACAAGAAGAAGCTTTTACTTTATTGAATGCCTTGAACTGCTATGTTGATGAAAACAAAAGCGTCACTTGGCATCTCATTTAGTCATTGGTGCGCCATACATTGTACATTTACTCTACCCTCTCCCGAGAAGTTGACCTTGGTTTTGTGTATAGTATGAACAGACAACAATACATAGTTAACTATCTGAAACACCTTTTATAGAATGGTCGGAACTAAATAGTTTGTCAGATATCGAAAAAAGTCCGTTTAATATGAGAACATTTGAGCCAATTGGCTATGCACAAGTTGTTGTAAATAGTCAGCCACCACTTGAAAGGTCGTATTTGCGAACTGGCAATCTAATTTGTTTTCACGATGTGCAATATAACCGGTTGCCATCTAGCAAGAATATTAAGGCAATGTTATTATCATACACAATGTAATTAAGAGGACAGTGCCGTCCGTTCTCGCGAATATCGACCCATCAACACATGTTTGGTTTTTAATTGACAAGCACTGTGCTGCTGCCAGTTGCTTATGTCATTCCATGGGCATGTTTGATTAAATTAACTACAATGAGCAAAGTAGTACTAATATCCAATTTTAACTAAATGGTAAAGAGCATAATAAATAGGTTAATGTAAAAGCAACTTCATGAAAATCTCAATAATAATTGTATATAATTAAAAACATTCAAATATACGTTTATTTTATAGAATACATCCCACTGCTGCTAAATATATTGAGATAAAATAAAACGTCACCAGGTATATCATTAGTGGGCCATACAACACCAAATCTGAGAAGATGCCCTTAGTTCAGCGTAAATTGACAACTGACTATAATAAAATGATTGATCATCTTAATACTTTTAATAAATTCATTATCATCATAACCATGATCATTGTTCACCCATAGTGACCCGTGATTGGGTGAAGGTGTCCAAGTTGTGATACACGATGTCCATCGGTTATTTCGTATCATGCTGACGAGCCCTGCCCAGGCCCACTTTAGTGTTCTGACTTGTTTAATCATATATGTGACCGTTGTTAATAAATTGTTCGGAAATAAATAGCGTGTAAATATCGCAGAGGAGAACATTTCATCTCAGAAAATTGCCGTTGCGGTTGGTGAAAGCAATCAACTATGCACACAAATTGTGTTGTAAATAATCCGCCAAAGTGCGTATTTATGTATTGGAGTACAAATTTCATTTTCGGAATTGTAACTGTGTGCAATATAGCGGTTTGCCAAATACCAAGATTAAAAAAATTATGTTATTATGCATAGACAATGTAATTAAGAGGACAGAGCCATTTCTTCGAATATTGATCCTGCAGCGCTTGTTTGGTTTTATTTTAAAGCTGTTTTTTTTTTTTATAAAAACTAGTTATTTCACACCCGCATATATATGTAGCTGCCGCTTGAGTTCTTAAAATGGCCTCCACAAAACTCAATTAATTGTCCGTGTTTCTCAGCTGTTTTAGGCAATGTAAAATCACGACATTGGTGTGTAACCTTAGTTAGCAGGGTGAGTGAATCTGATTTTCCCATTGTCCATATCCTTAGAGGAAGGTCTTATTAATATTTAAAATGGCCGCCATGAAAACCGTGACACCAACCATCACGGTGAGCAGCGTACTGCCGTCGAAGCGTCGAGTCAATCCAGACAGACGAGCCGAAGTCAACATGAAAGTGCAGGAAGCGTGCAATGAAGTCGATGTCAAATTCATCGACAACGACGCAAATTTCACATTCCGGAACGGGGCTGCTGACGACGCGGCTTTCCAGAGAGACGGGCTGCATCTATCGGAGAGCGGAGTTGGCAGATTGCTGTTGAATCTGTCTCTCCCAGAACAGCCACCGAAACAGCACAAACGCCAACATCAACAACAACACCGACACGTGTCAAACGCAACGAACCACGACCGATCGCCGAACGCAACAGTGGCACCTGACGGTAAGTGGACAGTGGTCAAGCGTCGTACTCGTCAGTCGATGGGCAAGTGTGCCAAATGCGGTGAGACGAACCACGTCACTGCCACCTGCAGACACCCCGACAAAGTTGTGTGTCGTCAGTGCGGGGAACGATGACATAAAGAAAAGCACCCGTGATTATGAAATGGGCCTAAACGATCTGGCCATGGAACTTCCCCTGAACACACAAACCGAGAACTCTGATTCAACGCGGTTTTGTGTTCCGAATCCAACAGCGGACAAAATACGCAAATGGAATCTGCCTTCCCTAATTAATTTAAATGCCAGATCTTTGAACAGTGAAAAAGTGGACGAATTGTATGTAACTGTAGCAACACATGATGTCTCAATTGTATGTGTTAGTGAGACATGGTTGAAAGATTATATGGATTCAAGTAGCCTTACTATGCAAGGGTTTTTGCTTAGAGAGAAAAGATAGGGGTCATGGACGAGCCGGTGGTGTAGCTTGCTACATTAGACATGATTTAAAGTATAAGAGATTGAATGATATGGAGGTTGATCATTTAGAGGTAGTGTGGATTAAGGTTATGCCAAAGAAAACGCCTGGAACATTTTCATGTATACTGGTAGCATGTTTATATTATACTCCAAAGACGGAGTATTTAAAAATACGTGATCATTTAATCACCAGCATTGACACTGTAATGCGAAAACACCCAGAATGTGGTGTGATCATAACTGGCGATTTCAACCAGTTGCGGGATAACTTTATGAAAACCCACTATAGATTTTTCCAAGTAGTTAATGTTGTAACACGTGGACAGGCGATATTAGACAAAATATGGACGAATATGGAGGAGGTATACACCCCACCTGTTACTATTTCCGAACTGGGGTCATCGGACCATAACATGGTTTTGCTTAAACCTAAAGCGAAAAGCTCAGTTGATACTGGAAGCGTGACACGGATAGCCGTAAGGTGTATGGGGCCAAAAGAAAAAGCCACATTCAATATGACTTTAGCAGCCATTAAATGGGAACCCCTATTTAGGATGATTCATGTGCAGATCAATATTCACATTATCATAGGGTTATTAGCAACCTGATGGATATATGCTTTCCTACTAAAGTTGTTACGAGGCATACGGCTGATAAACCATGGGTTACAGACTGGTTCAGAGATTTAGTTCGTAAACGACAGCGAGCTCACATGAGTAGTGATCTGAATCAAGCAAAAATATTGCGTAATAAGGTCAACCGAGCCGCTTCGAAACTTATGTATAATTTTTACCAAACACAAATTGCAGCAAGGCATGAATCGGGATCCCGCGATTGGTGGAAGCATATGAAAACAATAATGGGACTTAAAGCAAATGGCAATTCATGCATGCAAAGTCTAGCTAACAAAACAACGGGTGGTGATTGTGGCTTACTGGCCAATACAATGAATGATTTCTGTGTGTCTGTGAGTGACCATTTACCTCGGTTAAATAAGAGCCACAAGGTGTTCAACGTTAACGAGGAACTGCCGGATCAGTATGTGATAAGCGTATATACTACTTTTAAAGCTTTGGAGAGTGTTAAAGCCAACACGGCTACTGGGCCTGACAACATCCCTGCATGGGTGTTAAGAAACTATGCAAATGTTCTCGCCCCTCCATTAACTGCTATTTTTAACAATTCACTAAGAGAAGGTGTACTCCCTATGGAATGGAAAATGGCCAATGTAATACCGTTGCCAAAAAACAAGCCCCCGCTGTGTCGATAGAAAAATGCATTAGACCCATTTCACTAACTCCAATTGCTGCCAAGGTGTTTGAATCAATAATAATGAAATGGGTGGATGAAACAATTGAAGGTGAGATTGATGCTAAGCAATTTGGAGGAATTAGCGGAACGTCCACAACAGATGTTCTTGTCGAACTGGTTCATATGTGGTATAAGGCGACAGATAAATTGAATTCTTATGTCAGAGTTGTAATGCTAGACTTTAGCAAAGCGTTTGATCTTATTAATCATCTTTTGTTGCTAGATAAGCTACAATCGTTTGGGTTTCCCGCACATAGTTTAAGATGGATGGCAACATTTCTATTAGACAGAGCTCAACGAGTAAAAATAGGAAATGAATATTCCCATTCTGGTCATCCCAATGGGGGGTACCGCAAGGGACATTGTCTGGACCTAAATGTTTCCTTATTTACATAAATGATTTAAGAACGACTGTTCCACTATATAAGTATGTAGATGATAGTACGTTATTTGAAATATGCGACAGAAAGGGTGTATCTGTTATTCAAGAGTTGGTTGATATTGCTGCTAGATGGACAGAAAAGAATGACATGAAAATTAATTCGGAAAAATCAAAAGAAATAATCATCAGTTTTGCACAATATGACAATTTCAGAAGCACTATCCCGAATATAAAAATTGATGGGAGGGATGTAGCACAAGTTTGCCATGCCAAACTATGAGGTGTGACCATTTCTCAGGATCTGACATGGAACAAACACGTAGATACTATTGTGAAAAAAGCTGATAAACGCTTGTACATGTTATATCAGTTAAAGCGTGCAGGGATTACACAGAAAGATCTGGTCAGTGTATATGTTAGTGTGGTGAGACCAGTTCTAGAATATGCATATCCTGTATGGCACCCTAACTTGCCCCAATATTTGTCTGACAATATTGAAGTTATATAAAAAAGGGCACTAAAATGTATTTTTCCTGGATTGGGTTACGCGGAGATACGAGATACTATACGGGTGAGCATTTGTCAAAATTATTTTGATTAAATTAAAGTCGGCACACATTGATTAAATTATCTGCTGCCTGACAAAAGACATACTGAGTATAATATTATACAAGAAAATGTGTACCCGTTACCAGTTACTAGAACGAATAGATTCCGTAACTCCTTTATACCGTGGGCTTTATACAACTGTCAGTAAAAAGGTTATTAATACGGTTTGATTTGCGGTATCAGACGTATTTCTATTGTATTTGTATGATGTTGTGATGAGTCAATTGTAAACTATGTCAATCCAACTCAGTTGAGATGCTAATAAAAGCTGAGTTATTATTATTATTATTATTAAAAATAAAGTAAAGTTCAAATTTGACGCGTAATAATTAAAAACTACGAAGAAAATCCGCTCAAGAAATTGTAATAGCTTAATAACGTAACTGTACGTAATAAAGATACATATGTTGATTAGTCTATGGTATTCCTCATAAACATATGGCGATTTAATGTGTACATTAAATGGAATTATAACACAAGCACACCTCACGCGATATTTCTCAATCGCTAACGATAAATAATCGAGGGTGATATGACACAATACGAATTAATGCAGTTACGTGTCTGGTTGTTCACTGTAGCATCATTCAGAAAACGTATCGCAGAACATAACAGAGTTACACAGTAATGTACTTGTTTAATTTGCTGACAACGATGACATTCACGTTTGCACTGAAGTTTTCAATTAGAGAACCACTGCTCATAAACGCCCGTTCGAACCGATAACATCAATATTTAATGTAATGTTTAACGTCGGGCATTGTCCGCAATGTCAGCGCGTCGAATCGGCAAGCCCGTAATTATAAACGGGGATTTATTAAACAGACGGTGACTTCGTTACGACACTACATTGAAAAATGCATCTCACGAACGCTACACGCAACAAAGAATGGATAAATCAATATACAAACTGTCACGATGTTACTAACATACATACATGTGTACATACATACACACATACATACATACATGCATACGTACATACGTACACACATACATACGTACATACATACATACATACATACATACATACATACATACATACATACATACATACATACATACATACATACATACATACGTACATACGTACATACGTACATACATACATACATATATACATACATTCATACATACATACATTCATACATACATACATACATACATACATACATACATACATACATACATACATACATACATACATACATACATACATACATACATACATACATACATACATACATACATGCATACATGCATACATACATACATACATGCATACATACATATATACATTCATATATATATAAAAACTTAAAACGAAGAAACCCACAGCCTGATATCAGGCATGGACGAACATAAATCGTCGTAAAGTGAGCTTCGTTCTGTTTATGTTGTTATATACGCTAACATCTCATGGCCATAATGGTTTTCACTGAACACATTTTAGTTAAACACAATGGTGACGAATAAACATTAACACATTAGGGAAAATGCACCTCTGGACAATAATTTGAACAACATGGACATCACTCGATGTGCTGAATC
>OZ024865.1:8140296-8142796 GCA_964017155.1 Oasisia sp. SBJ-2009 | reverse complement strand
ATTGTCTTTAAAACCAGTCCGACCCTCCGTCTGTTGCAGAATTCTCTGGATCGCAATCGTGCTATGCAGCACCACTATTTTCTGCTATCAGTGTCAGTTGCTGGTGGGAAACTACCTGCGGCGGCCTGTCACACTGAAAATATCTACGTCACAACAAGCACCAATTGTCTTTCCAGCCGTCACCATATGCAACCAAAACGCCTTCAGGTATCACAGCATTTTGAACTACTAAGCAACTTTTCAAAAAATTCAAAATGAGTACAATCACGACTTGTCTAATTCTTTGGTATTGTCTAGAGTTCTAGAAAGGTGCGATTGCCTGACAATGTATCACACGGAGGATACCAAAGCCTTTCACTCTAAGTTTATTTACTTTGTATGTCACTTCTGATAGTTGGATAAACAATGATAAAGCACATATCAATACCCATCCCGTGTACTCTCCTGAATTATGGTTAGTATATTTGATAACTAGATTAACAACATTCACTACGATTGTTGCAGAGTAGTGGCTGCCGCCCAAAACAGCTCGTACTTTTGGTTGGATGACATGTACTCTCAGAATAACACCTCCGCCTTCAACTATACGAAGTGGGGCGTCGGCAACGTGTCGATGGTAGATGTCTACCTTCAACATCGACACCTCAAGGAAGACATGATTGCATCGTAGGTTACCTATTAGTAGTCTTTGTGTTTTCCATATAAAAGAAAACAGAACAGAAAACTTTTGCCAACTACAATATTATTGTAATGTCAGTGTTTAGTTATAAAGCAAATGTTGAATAAACTACTAACGAATTTTATATGTCGGACTATTTTAGCTACACAAATATATATAACATAATGTGTTTTTATTACTTTACCATAATCAGACTTATAATAACATATAATACAGTAAGCTGTACCTTTCTCAATATTGCTACACCACATTTGATTTGTTATTCTCTGAAAACGGTAGCCCCAGGCCATGTTAATCGAAGTGTTATATTACTGTAACCGTACATAATATATGTAATGACATGTGTAGACGATTGAACCAGGTCCATTAGGAACCGATGACATCATGATATCACGTAGTAAATATTGCTACTCATATTCGTTAGTTTTGGGCAAATCTCAAAATATGTCAACCGTCATTCTATGGGAAATTTAAGGATATATTATATTGAAATCATATTCTGAATTAAACACTGATAATATCAATGTGATTGTGGTAGCAAATAACTACTTAGTTTGTATTTACTATATTAGTAGAATCACAACAAAATGCCTATAGTACTGGCACATGTTGTTTTTCTATTTTGATTTCCATTATAAATAAATTGGTTTAATTTACGTACGATAATATATGTCTTGTATGTCTATGTTTCCTGACCACATTCACTAACACATCACTGTTATAATAGTTGTCGATGGAAGGGGATGCCGTGCAGTCACGAAGACTTCGAGTTGACAATCACTGACGCCGGAGTGTGTTACACTTTCAACTCGCGGATCAACAAAAACTCCACAGTGAACGCAACTGGTAATTAACCCTCTCTTATCTTGCGATCATAGCAGCAAATGTTCGGAAACACGTGACAACTGCAGAATTACTTAAAACACCTTGGCGATCCAGTTTTATTTCGTTATACGGGGATAAAACCGGTGGATTAATTCATGTAAATACAATTGTATTGTCCCAAAATAACCATTATACTTAATAAACTTTCGATGTTATCCAGGAGTCAAGAATGGACTACAACTGGTGTTGAATGTGGAACAGTATGAGTACATGAAGGGTCCACACAATGCTGTCGGACTGAAGCTTCTTCTGCATCAGCAAGGCGACGTACCGCTAGTGCACGACTTCGGCGAAAGCGTCCCAGTCGGAATGCACTCGTTCGTTGCAGTAAGCCACACGAAGGTAGATGTTGAGTTTTAATAAACATATTTTCATTGCAAACTATAGTCAGTTCTTAGTAAGATCCCTGCTAAAAACGTCATGTCTTTTCCGATGATAATAAAATATTCACAATCAATGCCCCACATTTTCAGAAGAGTGACATCAATATTTTACATGGAACAATTTACTCTCATTTTAATATTCCTTTTATTACCACCTATGCATGAAAGGTTGCGTGCACATTTTATTTTCTGTGATAACCCTAGTTTTATAATCATCATGTTTTATTCAGTTATTATTTGCACAACTTGGATAACATCAATCTTTTTGTGGAGCGGTTATTGTATTGTCCGTGACGGGATGCGGTGCGTTAATTTGATGATATACTTCTATATCTAATGACATGAATTATAGAAACGCTTCCTGGGTTTATTGGATTGTTTTAAATTATTGCATATCTTAACTACCAACATCACCTATTGCGTGTATTTGTATTTTAAATATACAATATGGAATGTAAAAATAGGAATGACAAGTTAAAGTTTTAATTGATGTTCTTACTCGTATTCTGTCGTATATCGATTGTGCAGGACACGAACCTGCCGCCTCCATATG
>OZ024865.1:8120296-8135296 GCA_964017155.1 Oasisia sp. SBJ-2009 | reverse complement strand
AAATGTATTCAGGTATTTCACAATCATATCATAACTACACCTGTCGTCTCGACATATTCTACACATCTGATAAAATTAGACACCTTGGTATGCAACCCACTGACAGTACACGCAACCACACCACAGTACGCACACCACACACGACATACACCTAAGCAAACGCACACATAAATACATACACACACATACATATATATGCATATATATATATATATATATATATATATATATATATATATATATATATATATATATATACTTACATTAACATGTATGTATACAGTTTAGTAAAACATGTCTTTCTAAACATTATATACATATATGCATTTATACATATACATATACATATACATGTACATATGCATATATAGTTACATTAACATGTACATATACAGTTTAGTAAAACAGTTCCTTTCTAAACGTCATCATGGTTTCTTTCAGACGCAACTTTCTGGAGCTGAATGTCTACATGCGCGACTTGCGTGTCAAGGAATACGAGCAGTTGGAGGCCTACACAGTCATTGATTTACTCAGTAAGGCGTATTTGTGTTATTGTATTTGTAATATACGGATAACGACTTACCCTTTGCTCTGCCAGTTCATTCCACAATTACAAAACGTTGATGTCAATGTATATTTATGTGATATTATAATCGGCACAAAATTAGCCATTACGCCAAAATAAAACATCAACAATAAGGTGATCCTTCATTAGTTATAATACATTACGTATATATATATATATATATATATATATATATATATATATATATATATATATATATACATATTTCCATGTGTGTGTTTGTATGATATACATACTTACACGTATATATATATATATATATATATATATATATATATATCGTTATAATAATTACATACATATATATGTATGTATATATATACATGTATAGGTATATATATATATATATATATATATATATATACACACACACACACGGAATAGTAGGTGAAATATATTACGGTTATTTATTCGTGCCTGTTACAGGTGACATCGGCGGTTCCCTGGGGCTGCTCATTGGCGCGAGTGTCATAACTCTCTTCGAGGCAGCAGACGCCTTCGCTATTGCTCTGGCCAGTCGACGACATCAGAAAAATAGGCGACCTCAACGTTCTTCAACACAGGAGAGGGACACTGAACTCTGAAGCTGTAACCTCCAAATGACGTTTTATACAGCACGTGTATAAAGTGTGCGAGGACGGGCACTCGAGTGGATGGCTTATTTCATCGAGACTGTTTATATATATATATATATATATATATATATATATATATATATATATATATATATATATATATATATATATATATATATATATATATATATATTAATAATGGAATCATTTTTTTGGGGAAACCCCCTGGAGCTCTTTCAAGTATTCCACGGGATCTTTTGTAATTGAACACAATTGTATTATTGACTGATTGTCTGAAACAATATTGAATACAAACAGAGGATATATACAAACAAAGCATGACATACAACAACAATCAGCAGAAAAGAAGCTGCTCATGGTTCCTTTTTCAAAGTTCAAGAAAACGCGTGTGCCACGCTACATCTTGCCGCAATTATGCTGATGGTTCACATCAGCATAATTGCGTTAATAAAATAACAGTTAATAAAATAAATATTATGCAAAGACATGATAATGACTTTTTACAATTAAATATACTGTTCACGAATATGAATACATACTATTGTACTCAAGTATACCACTATATCCTAACTGTGTGATGTTTCTTGTAAATATATTCTCCAGATATATTGTTTCATTGCCTTTTTAAATATATTCGTATAGGTGAAATCTTCAATATGAAACTCGTAACAACCTTATTGTAAATGGTCTCCGATATGCAGAGGGCTTCACTATTCCGGACTGCCAAAACCACGCCATCGCTGTCCATCGTGCGAACCTAGGCCATTGTTACAACATATGTGTACCGATAGCTGGCTAGCACCGGTTTTCACATACATCGTTAACAAGTATAAATGTATGGTATATTTGTAGGTTAATCCAAACTGTCTTTATTCACTTTGTTCTAGACATTCACTGTTATGGGTTACAAGTGATATTAATGTGCAAAATCGTGTTTATGAACTTTCAACAACGTTAGTATAATGGTATCCGATAGGCCGAGGGCTTCAAAACTCCGGACTGCTAAAACCACGCCATCGCTGTCCACCGTGCGAACATACGCTATTATATGATAGTTTGTGCCAAGCGCCTGAGGATACGGTGTCCTCCTAGGTATGGCTAGCCAATATGTGTTTGTACTATTTACCATAGTTTGTGTATTTAAATATAATATATAATAATTCTTCTGGATTCTTATGTAAACCCTATGTGTGATGCATTCTTATCTGCCTTCGTTACATCATATTTGACGCCGTCAATACAACATGTGTGACACCCTTTATAACAATTAAATACGTATTAATTAATAAATACATATTTTATTGTGTTTTCGTGACCAAACCGTTTTATGTGTTTAAATAATTACTTGCTCAGATGATGCACGACTAATATCGTTTATATCGTAACAATCCGAGCTTATTCTCAAATGAAAGTAAACTATTTTTATATGAAATGGGCAATATAAACGGTTGCCAAGAGCCAGGTCATTAAATAATTTTTATTATGCACACGCAATGTAGTTAAGAGGAAAGTGCCGTTCATTCGAATATCGATCCTTCAGCGCTTGTTTTGTTTTTATTTTATAACTGGCTGTTATGAAAAACTAGGTTTTCCACCACCATAGAGACGCCGTTTGAACTCCATGAAAATCCCTTGTTCGTTTTTCTCAGTTCTTCTAAGGGATATAAACTCACACTACTAATGCACAACCCTAACTTACAGGGTCATTTAATCCGTGTTTCCCATTCTCCGTCTCCTTACATAAAGGCCGTATTAAAATTCAAAATAGCCGCCATAAAAATGGTATACACAAATATCTTTGCGTTATTTTTACCTGTCTATCTTATGATTTATCACAAGTTAACTGATAGAATTTGTTTATTGGTACTCTCGTAACTGGAACTTAGGTAGCAGCCAATACACTTTAAGGACATGTGCTATAAAATAAGGAAAACACCCAACAAAATTGGCAGTGCAAAGATCAATTAACATACAAATGTGTTTCGTAATAACACAATCAAACAGACGATTGCAATTTGACACGCTTATGTATTTAATCTGCCATTAAGTGTAGTACGCCGTTGTAACATAAATATTCTGTTAAGAAGATGTTGGAAGACAAACCCTTTAAATGTGTACTTTGGCACCAAAAACAATACGAAATGTAACATCAAATTGCAGCTTGTGGGTATGATTTTGTCTAAATCACGGTTGGTGAATTACTGTTGAATCGGTCAACGACTCCTTGATTGCTTCATACACCAACTACAGCGTGGTCGCATAGTTGGAACAGATGGTCGGATTATTTATTGCTCTAGTATCTCAAATTGACGAGCGCTGCGCTTCTGACAGCTGCTTACGTCAATCCGTGTGCGTGTTTCAACTAAATTAACCACCACCAGCATGGGAGTATTATTCAAAGTTTAACACAATGGAAAATAGTACGACAAGCAGTTTAATGTAAGTGCTATCTCATGAAACCCCATGAATAAATGTGCATAATTAAACCAAGTCCAAAGAGTTGACATAGTAATTACATCAGATAAATGTGATGCTCTGATATAGCTTTATGAGTGATCTAGACGATCTTGCCGGGAACATTATTGAGAACAGATTGAAGGACAGCGCAGCTTCAGAAATAAGCGAACATCTCAGCGTCACTTCCAGAACGGCAATTCAAAGCAGGTTTTTTTTTTTTAAATAATAACGGACATAATAAGCAACCTGTATAGCATGTTTTTGACTCGACGTGCGTTCGCTGCATATATATCCCCACCTGGACGCGCATGCGTGTCCCCATACAATTCCTTCTGCTCTTGCCACAAGGACAACATCCACGCTGGACTGCCGGCTTTTAGTGTCTCTTCAAAGGGCACATGCAATGTAGGATCATTCTAGTGATGGTTTCGCTAATAGTGTCGAAGGCGTTCTTGAATTGTCTCGAATCGGTTGCTCAATTCTAGTTGGAATTCAGGGTTATTTGATCCTATTTGTTCGGCATCTACTCTTTGTAGCAACTTGATCTTCAATTTTATTCCTCTCCTCCTCTACGTCCAATTTTATTTTGCTCATAGTAATTATGTGATCACTTCTAATGTTGAATTGATTGAGATTGAGTTGAATTGATGACTGTGACAATTTCTAGCCTGTTTTTAGGAAGTATTCAATTTCGGCCTTCGCTCCGCCGTTTAGGGTTTTCGATGTCCATCACCTCCATACGTTTTTCTGGAACATGGTATTCATGGTTTTTACTTTATTGATGTTGCCCGTTTTACTAAGTTGTCTCTTCTTTTGTGTCTCGATTCAAACCCATATTTTCCCGTTGCCATATATATATATATATATATATATATATATATATATATATATATATATATATATATATATATATATATATATATATATACATATATACATATATATATATATATATATATATATATATATATATATATATATATATATTGTATATATATGTATATATATATAAATATATATTGCATGTTGTTTATGTGAGGGTGATACCAATACATATAACTCAGTCATTGCCAAGCGAGTGAGAAACATTGTATAAATTCACCCTCTTGTATTATATGTATATATGTGTCTGTCCTCTCAGTATATATATATATATATATATATATATATATATATATATATATATATATATATATGCTATTATGCTGAATACATGTTCTCTTTATTCATTTATTTATGTAATACCTGTTTATTTTCATAATTGTTCATATTACTAGTTCATTGATCTAAAATATGAATCGCAAATTTAGACCCGTGGCTGGAAAACGAGAAGCACACAAAACAATGTAAAGGCCGTTGTGATATAATAAGGAAAATGTAGCACATCGGCACTATTAATATAAAACAACTGTTTCGAAATAACACAATTGAAAGAACACTTGTTTAAGCATTGTAGTTTAAGATGTTTATGCATCTACCGCGATATTAAAAGCACAATAAGCGCACCCAGCTAACATCCGTTTTAGAAACAATTTGGAACGTTTTGGGCAGACCACCATTTGTTACCATACCGGTTGTTTACTGTTGTTTGTACAACGATACTAGTTTGGCATCAAAATGGATACGTGCACCTATAAATGTGTAATGATTTTATAACCTAATTTGTTGATTTTTGAAAATGTTTACAATATAAATCTTTGTCTTTCGAAGGTGTTGCAAGACAAACAGACAAGCGTGCATTCTGGCAGTAGAAGCATATTGACAGGTAATGATGTTGATGCATCTTGCAAGAATGAATTTCGCTTAATTTCGGTCGACGGAACTACAGGAGATAAGTTCAACGACTGCTCAAATGTCTTACACACGAAGTCGACGCGAGGATACAACAGCCGGTTGGATTTTTACCGCTTTAATATTTCTAATTAAAGAGCACTGTGCTGCTTATGCCAATCAATGTGCATGTATTGCTCAAAAAGCCACCACAAACAAGGGAGTATAGTTTATTATATTAAAACATTGTAAAAGAGTATGATAAACACTTTAGTGTAAGTGCAATACTATGCAAATTACAACATAATTAAAACATATCCAAACAAACTTTGTCTTTATTGAACGCGTTGAACTGCTATATTGAAGAAAGTAAAAACATCGCTTGGTATCTCATTTAGTCAATTGTGCGCTATGCATTCTCAATTTACTCTACCCTTTCTCGTGAAGTTGACCTTGGTTCTGTGTATAGTATGAACATACAACAATACATAGTTAGCTATCTGAAACACCTTTTATAGAATCGTCGGAACTAAATAGTTTGTCAGATATCGAAAAAAGTCCGTTTAATGTGAGAACATTTGAGCCAATTAACTATGCACAAGTTGTTGTAAATAGTCAGCCACCACCTGAAAGGTCGTATATGCGTACTGGCAATCTAATTTGTTTTGTGGTATTTTGACGATGTGCAATATAAACGGTTGCCATCTAGCAAGAATATTAAAAGAATTTTATTATCATACACAATGAAATTAAGAGGACAGTGCCGTTCTCGCGAATATCGACCCATCAATACATGTTTGGTTTTTAATTGACAAGCACTGTGCTGCTGCCAGTTGCTTATGTCATTGCATGTGCATGTTTTATTAAATTAACTACTATGAGCAAAGTAGTATTAATATTCAATTGTAACAAAATGTTAAAGATCATAATAAATAGATTAATGTAAGAGCAACTTCAAGCAAATCTCAATAATAATTGTATATAATTAAACACATTCAAAGATACGTTTATTTTATAGAATAAATTTCACTGTTGCTAAATGTACTGATATAAAAATAAAACGTCACCAGGTATCTCATTTGTGGGTCACACATCACCAAACCTGAGAAGATGCCCTTAGTCCAGTGTAAATTGAGAACAGACAATGATAAATGATTGATCATCTTAATTCTTTTAATAAATTCATTATCATCATCATCATGATCATTGTTCAGCCATAGTGTCCCGTGATTGGGTGAAGGTATCCAAATGGTGATACACGATGTCCATCGATTATTTAGTATCATGCTGACGAGCCCTGCCCAGGTCTACTTTAGTGTTCTGACTTGTTTAATCATATATGTGACCTTTGTTAATAAATTGTTCGGGAATAAATAGCGTGTAAATATCGCAGAGGAGAACATTTCATCTGAGAAAATTGCAGCTGAGGTTGGTGGAAGCAATTAACTATGCACACAAATTGTGTTGTAAATAATCCGCCAAAGTGCGTATTTGTGTATTGGAGTACAAATTTCATTTTCGGAATTGTAACTGTGTGCAATATAGCGGTTTGCCAAATACCAAGATTAATAAAATAATGTTATTACGCATAGAAAATGTAATTAAGAGGACAGAGCCATTTCTTCGAATATTGATCCGGCAGCGCTTGTTTGGTTTTATTTCACACCCGCATATATATGTAGCTGCCGCTTGAGTTCTTAAAATGGCCTCCACAAAACTCAATTAATTGTCCGTGTTTCTCAGCTGTTTTAGGCAATGTAAAGTCACGACATTGGTGTGTAACCTTAGTTAGCAGGGTGAGTGAACGTGATTTTCCCATTGTCCATATCCTTAGAGGAAGGCCTTATTAATATTAAAAATGGCCGCCATGAAAACCGTGACACCAACCATCACGGTGAGCCGCGTACTGCCGTCGAAGCGTCGAGTCAATCCAGACAGACGAGCCGAAGTCAACATGAAAGTGCAGGAAGCGTGCAACGAAGTCTATGTCAAATTCATCGACAACGACGCAAATTTCACATTCTGGAACGGGGCTGCTGACGACGCGGCTTTCCAGAGAGACGGGCTGCATCTATCGGAGAGCGGGGTTGGCAGATTGCTGTTGAATCTGTCTCTTCCAGAACAGCCACCGAAACAGCACAAACGCCAACATCAACAACAACACCGACACGTGTCAAACGCAACGAACCACGACCGATCGCCGAACGCAACAGTGGCACCTGACGGTAAGTGGACAGTGGTTAAGCGTCGTATTCGTCAGTCGATGGGCAAGTGTGCCTAATGCGGTGGGACGAACCACGTCACTGCCACCTGCAGACACCCCGACAAAGTTTTGTGTCGTCAGTGCGGGGAACGATGACATAAAGAAAAGCATCACACCCGTGATTAGGAAATGGGCCTAAACGATCTGGCCATGGAACTTCCCCTGAACACACAAACCGAGAACTCTGATTCAACGCGGTTTTGTGTTCCGAATCCAACAGCGGACAAAATGCGCAAATGGAATCTGCCTTCCCTAATTAATTTAAATGCCAGATCTTTGAACAGTGAAAAAGTGGACGAATTGCATGTAACTGTAGCAACACATGATGTCTCAATTGTATGTGTTAGTGAGACATGGTTGAAAGATTATATGGATTCAAGTAGCCTTATTATGCAAGGGTTTTTGCTTAGAGAGAAAAGATAGGGGTCATGGACGAGCCGGTGGTGTAGCTTGCTACATTAGCCATGATTTAAAGTATAAGAGATTGAATGATATGGAGGTTGATGATTTAGAGGTAGTGTGGATTAAGGTAATGCCAAAGAAAACGCCTCGAACATGTTCATGTATACTGATAGCATGTTTATATTATACTCCAAAGACGGAGTATTTAAAAATACGTGATCATTTAATCACCAGCATTGACACTGTAATGCGAAAACACCCAGAATGTGGTATGATCATAACTGGCGATTTCAACCAGTTACGAGATAACTTTATGAAAACCCACTATAGATTTGTCCAAGTAGTTAATGTTGTAACACGTGGACAGGCGATATTAGACAAAATATGGACGAATATGGAGGAGGTATACACCCCACCTGTTATTATTTCCGAACTGGGGTCATCGGACCATAACATGGTTTTGCTTAAACCTAAAGCGAAAAGCTCAGTTGATACTGGAAGCGTGACACGGATAGCCGTAAGGTGTATGGGGCCAACAGAAAAAGCCATATTCAATATGGCTTTATCAGCCATTAAATGGGAACCCCTATTTAGGATGATTCATGTGCAGATCAATATTCATATTATCAAAGGGTTATTAGCAACCTGATGGAAATATGCTTTCCTATTAAAGTTGTTACGAGGCATACGGCTGATAAACCATGGGTTACAGACTGGTTCAGAGATTTAGTTCGTAAACGACAGCGAGCTCACATGAGTGGTGATCTGAATCAAGCAAAAATATTGCGTAATAAGGTCAACCGAGCCGCTTCGAAACTTAAGTATAATATTTACCAAACACAAATTGCAGCAAGGCACGAATCGGGATCCCACGATTGGTGGAAGCATATGAAAACAATAATGGGACTTAAAGCATATGGCAATTCATGCATGCAAGGTCTAGCTAACAAAACAACGGATGGTGATTGTGGCTTACTGGCCAATACAATGAATGATTTCTTTGTGTCTGTGAGTGACCATTTACCTCGGTTAAATAAGAGCCACAAGGTGTTCAACGTTAACGAGGAACTGCCGGATCAGTATGTGATAAGCGTATATACTACTTTTAAAGCTTTGGAGAGTGTTAAAGCCAACAAGGCTATTGGGCCTGACAACATCCCTGAATGGGTGTTAAGAAACTATGCAAATGTTCTCGCCCCTCCATTAACTGGTATTTTTAACAATTCACTAAGAGAAGGTGTACTCCTTATGGAATGGAAAATGGCCAATGTAATACCGTTGCCAAAAAACAAGCCCCCGCTGTGTCGATAGAAAAAGACAGTAGACCCATTTCACTAACTCCAATTGCTGCCAAGGTGTTTGAATCAATAATAATGAAATGGGTGGATGAAACAATTGAAGGTGAAATTGATGCTAAGCAATTTGGAGGAATTAGCGGAACGTCCACAACAGATGTTCTTGTCGAACTGGTTCATATGTGGTATAAGGCGACAGATAAATTGAATTATTATGTCAGAGTTGTAATGCTAGACTTTAGCAAAGCGTTTGATCTTATTAATCATCATTTGTTGCTAGATAAGCTACAATCGTATGGGTTTCCCGCACATAGTTTAAGATGGATGGCAACATTTCTATTAGACAGCTCAACGAGTAAAAATAGGAAATGAATATTCCCATTCTGGTCATCCCAATGGGGGAGTACCGCAAGGGACATTGTCTGGACCTAAATGTTTCCTTATTTACATAAATTATTTAAGAACGATTGTTCCACTATATAAGTATGTAGATGATAGTACGTTATTTGAAATATGCGACAGAAAGGGTGTATCTGTTATTCAAGAGTCGGTTGATATTGCTGCTAGATGGACAGAAAAGAATGACATGAAAATTAATTCGGAAAAATCAAAAGAAATAATCATCAGTTTTGCACAATATGACAATTTCAGAAGCACTATCCCGAATATAAAAATTGATGGGAGGGATGTAGCACAAGTTTGCCATGCCAAACTATTAGGTGTGACCATTTCTCAGGATCTGACATGGAACAAACACGTAGATACTATTGTGAAAAAAGCTGATAAACGCTTGTACATGTTATATCAGTTAAAGCGTGCAGGGATTACACAGAAAGATCTGGTCAGTGTATATGTTAGTGTGGTGAGACCAGTTCTAGAAGATGCATGTCCTGTATGGCACACTAACTTGCCCCAATATTTGTCTGACAATATTGAAGTTATATAAAAAAGGGCATTAAAATGTATTTTACCTGGATTGGGTTACGCGGAGATACTAAGACGTGTTAACCTGGATACGTTGAATGTAAGACGGGTGAGCATTTGTCAAAAATATTCTGATTAAATTTAAGTCGGCACACATAGATTAAATTATCTGCTGCCTGACAAAATACATACTGAGTATAATATTAGACAAGAAAATATGTACCCGTTACCAGTTACTAGAACGAAAAGATTCCGTAACTCCTTTATACCGTGGGCTTTATACAACTGTCAGTAAAAAGGTTATTAATACGGTTTGATTTGCGGTATCAGACGTATTTCTATTGTATTTGTATGATGTTGTGATGAGTCAATTGTAAACTATGTCAATCCAAATCAGTTGAGTTGCTAATAAAACCTGAGTTATTATTATTATTATTATTAAAAATAAAGTAAAGTTCAAATTTGACGCGTAATAATTAAAAACTACGAAGAAAATCCGCTCAAGAAATTGTAATAGCTTAATAACGTAACTGTACGTAATAAAGATGCATATGTTGATTAGTCTATGGTATTCCTCATAAACATATGGAGATTTAATGTGTACATTAAATGGAATTATAACACAAGCACACCTCACGCGATATTTCTCAATCGCTAACGATAAATAATCGAGGGTGATATGACACAATACGAATTAATGCAGTTACGTGTCTGGTTGTTCACTGTAGCATCATTCAGAAAACGTATCGCAGAACATAACAGAGTTACACAGTAATGTACTTGTTTAATTTGCTGACAACGATGACATTCACGTTTGCACTGAAGTTTTCAATTAGAGAACCACTGCTCATAAACGCCCGTTCGAACCGATAACATCAATATTTAATGTAATGTTTAACGTCGGGCATTGTCCGCAATGTCAGCGCGTTGAGTCGGCAAGCCCGTAATTATAAACGGGGATTTATTAAACAGACGGTGACTTCGTTACGACACTACATTGAAAAATGCATCTCACGAACGCTACACGCAACAAAGAATGGATAAATCAATATACAAACTGCCCCAATGTTACTAACATACATACATGTATACATACATACACACATACGTACATTCATACGTACATACGTACATACGTACATACGTACATACATACATACATACATACATACATACATACATACATACATACATACATACATACATACATACACACATACATACATACATACATACATACATACATACATACATACATACATACATACATACATACATACATACATACATACATACATACATACATACATACATACGTACGTACGTACGTACGTACGTACGTATATACGTACATACATACATACATACATACATACTTACGTACATACATACGTACATACATACATACATACATACATACATACACACATGCATACATACATACATACATACATACATACATACATACATACATACATACATACATACATACATACATACATACATACATACATACATACATACATACATACATACATACATACATACATACATACATACATACATACATACATACATACATACATACATGCATACAAGAAGCAACCGTGGTCGAAGGTAAGAGATTCTTGCACTTTCTACCGACTATAATGGATTATGGCGTTCAATCAAATCCTGTTAAGCAATCAATTATTACAATAGCTTACCGAAGTAACGTTATACATACACTATCTATTATACAGTGAGTAAAAACCAAAAACAAGCATGCGACGGCGTTCATATCATATCACAAAATGGTAACCATACATATATATATATATATATATATATATATATATATATATATATATATATATATATATATATATATATATGTATATATATATGTATATGCATATATATATATATATATATATATATATATATATATATATAGTATACATTTAATCCAGTCAATCAAATATTAACATCTTCTGAAAGTTTAATAATGTGTCTTTGCAGACAATGGTTGTTGTGACAAATGTTCATCTTTTAAAAGTAAAAAGTAAGAGTAAAAACCAAAAACAAGCATGCGACGGCGTTCATATCATATCACAAAATGGTAACCATACATATATATATATATAATATATATATATATATATATATATATATATATATATATATATATATATATATATATATATATATATATATATATGTATATATATATGTATATGTATATATATATATATATATATATATATATATATATATATAGTATACATTTAATCCAGTCAATCAAATATTAACATCTTCTGAAAGTTTAATAATGTGTCTTTGCAGACAATGGTTGTTGTGACAAATGTTCATCTTTTTCAATATTAATTACCTTAGCATTACTTTAGATGTCACTCTCATTATAAAGGCAAGTTTAATGTACATAGTCGGCACGTTTTGTTTAGTAAAAAATAATTACAATGTAGTTACAGCAGCATTTGATTTTGTTAATAAATAAAATGTAACAATTAAACATGGACGTCAACCGTCAGTTTTCATTGGCGTCGGATTGATTGTCTTTAAACCCAGTCTGACCCGTCCGTCTGTTGCAGAATTCTCTGGATCGCAATCGTGCTATGCAGCACCACTATTTTCTGCTATCAGTGTCAGTTGCTGGTGGGAAACTACCTGCGGCGGCCTGTCACACTGAAAATATCGACGTCACAACAAGCACCAGTTGTCTTTCCAGCCGTCACCATATGCAACCAAAACGCCTTCAGGTATCACAGCATTTTGAACTACTAATCAACCTTTCAACGAATTCAAAATGAGTACAATCACGACTTGTATAATTCTTTGGTATTGTCTAGAGTTCTAGAAAGGTGTGATTGTCTGACAATTCATCATACGGAGGCTATCATAGCCTTTCATTATACGTTTATTTACGTGGTATATCACTTCTGATAGTTGGATAAACAATGAAAACGCACATATCAATACCCATAAATCCATTCCGTGTACTCTCCTGAATGATGGTTAGTTTATTTGATAATTATATTAACAACATTCACTACGATTGTTGTAGAGTAGTAGCTGCTGCCCAAAACAGCTCGTACTTTTGGTTGGATGACATGTACTCTCAGAATAACACAACCACGTTCAACTACACGAAGTGGGGCGTCGGCAACGTGTCGATGCTAGATGTCTACCTTCGACATCGACACCTCAAGGAAGACATGATTGCATCGTAAGTTACCTATTAGTGGCGTAAGGATTCTGAAAGGAAATACAAAGGCAACGTTCTTTGTGTTTTCTATATAAAAGAAAACAGAACACAAAACGTTTGCCAACTACCATATTATTGTAATATCAGTGTTAAGTTATAAAGCAAATGTTGAATAAATTACTACCGAATTTTACGTGTCGGACCATTTTAGCTAAACAAATATACATCACCTAATATATTTTTATTACTTTACCCTAATCAGACTTATAATAACATACAATACAGTAAGCTGTACCTTTCTCAATGTTGCTACACAACATTTGATTTATTATGCTCTGAAAACGGTAGCCCCAGGCCATGTTAATCGAAGCGTTATATTACTGCAATCGTACATAATATATGTAATGACATGTGTCGACGACTGAACGAGGTCCATAAGGAACAGATGACATCGTGATATCACGTAGTAAATATTGCTACTCATGTTATCCGTTAGTTTTGGGCAAATCTCAGAATATGTCAACCGTCATTCTATGGGAAATTTAAGAATATATTTTTATTTTGAAATCATATTCTTAATTAAACACTGATGCTATCAATGTGATTGTGGTAGCAAATAACTACTTAGTTTGTATTAACTATATTAGTAGAATCACAACAAAATGCACTATAGTAATGGGAAATGTAGTTTTTCTATTTTGATTTCTATTATAAAAAAACATGTCACTGTTATAATAGTTGTCGATGGAAGGGGATACCGTGCAGTCACGAAGACTTCGAGTTGACAGTCACTGACGCCGGAGTGTGTTACACTTTCAACTCGCGGATCACTGAAAACTCCACAGTGAACGCAACTGGTAATTAACCCTCTCTTATCTTGCGATCATAGCAGCAAATGTTCGGAAACTCCATAACAACTGCAGAACTACCGAAAGCCCCTGGCGATCCAGTTTTACTTCTTATACGGGGGATAAAACCGGTGGATTAATTCATGTAAATAAAATTGCATTGTCTCAAAATAACCATTATACTTCATAAACTTTCGATGTTCTCCAGGAGTCAAGAATGGACTACAACTGGTGTTAAACGTGGAACAGTACGAATACATGAAGGGTCCACACAATGCTGTCGGACTGAAGCTTCTTCTGCACCAGCAAGACGACGTACCGCTTGTGCAGGACTTCGGCGAAAGCGTCCCAGTCGGAATGCACTCGTTCGTTGCAGTAACCCACACGAATGTAGGTGTTGAGTTTTAATAAACATATTTCATTGCAAACTATGGTCAGATCTTAGTAAGGTCCCTGCTAAAAACGTAATGTCGTTTTCGATGATAATAAAAGACACAATCAATGCCCCACATTTTCAGAAGAGTGACATCAATATTTTATGTGGAACAATTTACTCTCATTTTAATATTCCTTTTAAAACCACCTATGCATGAAAGGTTGCGTGCAACTTTTATGTTCTGTGATAAACCAGGTTTTAGAATCATCATGTTTTAT
>OZ024865.1:8107796-8115296 GCA_964017155.1 Oasisia sp. SBJ-2009 | reverse complement strand
GTTGGCGAGCTGCCCTACGTCTGCGTCTGGAAGAAAAGCTGGTATGTTCGAAGAAAGTAACTGGCGATATACAACGACTGCACGATGTTTACAACAGTGGTGTCACTTTGACGAACTACACGGCAACTCCTAACGGTACATACGATTCGTTCTATCGAACCAGAGAGTTGTTTCCGCAAAGCAGCGATATCAATATGACGTACAGTCGGCTACGAGGACACGTTAAGAAATATATTGAAAACATCGAAGACCTACATCGTATTTTAAAAATAAATGATACCGAAAGTGAAGAAATAAAACATGAATATCTCAGTTATACCAATGGGATATGGCAAGCGTCAGTCGAGTACGACAGAGAATTACGATTATATGAATCACTCGTCATACGACAACCAATGCAGCGTATTAGAAACCTTATGCGCATATTCGACAATTTTAAAATACGTGGATTACCAAAAACACATATCAAATCTCGCAAAGACGACATACAGGTGGATTCTTTGCTTAGAAGTTTATATCAATTCGATGCGTTCAAAAACGTAGCCAGAACAATTCGCACATATTGGGAGCATATGATCTTTGGCAAATACGCCAGCAGGTTGTCTTACGCCAACTTGTTAACGAACGACGGAGTAAAGAAAATAGTTGAACAGTATATAACAGACTTTTATCCGACCACACAAAATCTGTTGCATAAAATGTTGTTCGACTTTCTCGACCTTACTCAAGTGCACTGCGAGATGTATGTTCGTGCCATATCTGATCCTTTATTGACGGCGTTTTATGATAAATTCTACGACCACTACAAGAAAACAACCGACTCTGAGAAAGAGGCTATGCGAACATATTTTGATGTTTTGAATAACATCGCATTGTCTTCGATGCTTGTGAGAGGAAGAGTAATTGATGTCAAGACTTGTATTAAGTATCATGCAAGAACATTAGAACACTCCAAAGTCATCACGCTCTTACCTAAAGTAACATTATTCAAGGATTCGACGAAGAAGATGGAATCATTTCTGCAAACAGCGCGATTGGAGGGAAATGTATTCAGGTATTTCACAATCGTATCATAACTACACCTCTCGTCGCGACATATTCTACACATCTGATACAATGACACATCTTGATATGCAACCCCCTGGCAGTACACGCAAACACACCACATATATATTTATATATATACTTACATTAACATGTATGTATATAGTTAAGTAAAACATGTATTTCTAAATATTATATGCATATATGCATATATAAATATACAAGTACATATACATATATAGTTACATTAACATATACGTATACAGTTTATTAAAACATGTCCTTTCTAAACATCATCAGGGTTTCTTTCAGACGCAATTTTCTGGAGCTGAATGTCTACATGCGCGACCTGCGTGTCCAGGAATACGAGCAGCTTGAGGCTTACACAGTAATTGATTTACTTAGTAAGGCGTATTTATGTTATTGTATTTGTAATACACGGAGAACGACATACCTTTTGCTTTGCCAGTTCATTCCTCAATTACAAAACGTTGATGTCTATGTGTATTTCTGTGATATTATAATCGGCATAAATTCAGCCATTACGCCAAAAAACATCAACAATAAGGTGATCTTTCATTAGTCATAATAAATTACGTATATATATATATATATATATATATATATATATATATATATATATACGCTTTTAAACACGTTTATATATGTATATAAATGTATACGTATATACGAATATATATATATATATATGAGTATATATATACATATATGTATATATTTATATATATGTATATATATACGAATATATATATATATGTATATATATATATGTATATATACATATATGTATTCATATATATATATATATATATATATATATATATATATATATATATATATATATGTATATATATGTATATATATATATATATATACGTATACACACACACACACATATATATATATATATATATATATATATATATATATATATATATATATATATACATGTACGGAGTAGTACATGAAATAGTTGTTCGTGCATGTTACAGGTGACATCGGTGGATCGCTGGGGCTGCTCATTGGCGCGAGTGTCATAACTCTCTTCGAGGCAGCAGACGCCTTCGCTATTGCTCTGGCCAGTCGACGACATCAGAAAAATAGGCGACCTCGACGGTCTTCAACACAGGAGACGGACACTAGACTCTGAAGCTGTAACCTCGAAATGACGCTTTATACAGCACGTGTATAAAGAGATGTGGGACGGGCATTCCAGTGGATGGCTTATTTCATCGATATTGTTTCTATGTATCTATTAATAATGGAATCCTTTCATTGGCGAAATCCAATATGGCCATCGGAACCCATACCTTTATTCCACGGGATCTTTTTTAATTGAACCCAATTGCGTTATTGACTGATTGTCCGAAACAATATGAAATACAAACAGAGGATATATGCATAGAAAGCACGATAGACAATCAACAATAAGCAGAAAAGAAGCTAACTGCTCATTTTTTCGATGTTCAACAAAACATATATGCCACGGTATATATTGGTGCAATGATGCTGATGTGAACGTCACACAGTTAATCATATCAATACTATTCAAAAACATGATAATGACTTAACACAATTAGCTATTGTGTTCACAAATAGTAATACATACTATTGTACGCAAGTATACCACTATATCATAACTGTGTGGTGTTTCTTGTCAATATATTCTCCAGATGTATTGTTTCGTTGCCTTTTTAAATATATTTGTATACGTGCAAATTTCAATATGATTATTTATGATAACAATATTCCACAATGTTTGTGTATTGTCTGGTATTGGTCTGGTATTGTGTAAGCTATATGTTGTTTCATGTTATAGTTGTGTGATTGTGTGTACTTCTTGAATATGTCATTAAATATATTTGGTACCATACCCCTATTATATTTGTACATTAGTATAAAAGTAATATATTTGTTCAGTTGACAGATGTTCACAATTTGATGTGCTTCTTGATTCAGCATGACTTATTATACGAATGATTGTTGTTCTGCAATATATTAATTTCAGATAAATATTTATTGTTGAGGCTCTCCCCACATTATGTTACGATTGGAAATAAAATGTTTACAGATGTGTAATACACATGTTGGTTAATCAAATTTGTTTTAAACTCGTAACTACCTTATTGTAGTGGTCACCTATATGCAGAGGGCTTCAAAACTATGGACTGCCAAAACCACGCCATCGCTGTCCACCGTGCGAACATAGGCCATTGTTGCATATGTGTAACAATAGCTGGCTAGCACCGGTTTTCACATACATCGTTAATACGTCATTGGAATCCAGCGTCGTGCCTGCGGCGCTAAAACACACAATAGTAACACCGATCCTCAAGAAACGCAGTTTCGACGTTAACTGCCTGACAAACTACCCTCCGATATCGAACTTACGTTTTCTATGGAAAACGCTAGTCGGTACGTTGCCAGTGTATTGACACCAATGGCTTCAACGACCCATTGCAGAGTGCGTAATGTACACAGCACAGATACAGCACTAGGGTGAATTCGGGACGCAGGCAGTGGATTCACTGTTAGATCTTAGCGCAGCATTTGATATGCTAGACCGCAGCAATCTCCTGCGTCGTCTTCGTGCTATAGGACGAAGCCAGACAGTGCTCGTGTGGTTCAGATCATACCTAGTAGGCCGCACGAACGCAGTTAAGACACGCCACGTTAAATCTGCTCCGGAAATTATTCAACACGGTGTTCCATAGGGCGCGTTCCTAGATCCTCTACTATTAAATATATACCTATTAGCTATTGCGGACATTTTCAATCGCCACCAGATCCGCAATAGTATATATGGGTAGACGATACTCAATTGTACGTTGAGTGTCCGCCGTCGAGTCACGTAGATGCAGAATGAAAACTCGAGGAAAGCGTGAGTGATATTAGACAATGGCTGGATTACAACCAGCTTCTTCTAAATGAGGCGAAGACTGAAGCAATAGTGTTTTGTTCCGCCGTCGTTCACTCGCCTTCTCCGTTGTCCACTATATATGTATGTGGGTCATCCAAATCACTGTCGCCGACAGTTCGTGATATCGGCGTTTTACTTGACAGCCACTTAGACATGTCGGCGCAAGTATCGAACGTATGTCGCGCTGGTTACTCAAAAAACTATTTCTTATTGCTAAAATACGAACAAGACTGACAATTGCAACATGCAACACTCTCGTCCACTCCCTCGTCACATCACAACTAGACTACGGGAACGCTGTCATGTATGCATCACCGACCGCTTCATGCACCGCCTCGAGTTGGTGCAGCGTAGTGGGGTGCAGCGGGTCAGGCGCGGAGACCGGCGTACATAAGCTACATAAGCTACATTAAAAAAATCAATGAGATACCTGCCATTTTGAAAATCAATATGTTTTGTATATTGTTGATAAGATGACACCTTTAACCTAGAAAAAACGTATTTTTACGTTGCCTTTTACGTGCCTTCAACACAGGAGAGGGACACTGGACTCTGAAGCTGTAACCTAGAAAAGACGGTTTGTAAACCACGTGTATAAAGTGTATTGAGACGGGCACTCGAGTGGATGGCTTATGTCATCGAACCTGTTTCCATGTAATTAGTAATAGTGGAATGCATGCATTGGCCAAATCCAAAATAGCCCCTGGAACCCATACAACTATTCCAAGGGAACCTTTTTTAATTGAACACTATTGTATTATTTACTGATTTTCTGAAACAATATTGAATACAAACAGAGGATACATACATACAAAGCATGATAGACAATTAACGATAAGCAGAAAGGAAGCCAACTGCTCATGATTCCATTTTTTCAATTATCAACAAAACTTGTATGGCACGGCATATCTTGGTGCAATTATGCTGATGTGAACGTAACACAGTAAACAAATAAATGCCATGAAAACATGATAATGACTTTTCTCAATTAGCTATGCTGTTGACATAATATATTAATACATACACTACTGTACACAAATATACCAGTTTATGCTAACTGTGCGGTGTTTCTTGAAAATGTGTTGTCCAGATTAATGTTTCGTTGCCTTTTTAAATATATTTATGTATGTATAACCTTCGATATTATTCTTCATGATAATAGAATTCCACTATTTGGGAATAAATCAAGCGAGTGTGTATTAAGCAGGTCATTACATATGTTTGGTCAAATACCCCTTTATGTTTACACATTAGCATAAATGTTACGTATTTCTTCAGTTGCTAGATGTTCATAATTCGTCGTGCTTTAAATATATCGTATGTATGACTTCTAAATACTATGTTACAATTGGTAATAAAAGCTGTATAAATGTGTAATACGCCTGTAGGTAAATAACAGTTTTTTTAACTTTGTTCTTGACTTTCACTGTTTCGGATCACACTTGATTTTAAAATGGAGAATCGGCTATGAGATTTCTAAAAACGTTAGTGTAATGGTCTCCGACACTGGAGTGTCAAAACCACGCCATCGCCGTCCACCGTGCGAACATAGGCTATTGTAGCTCGCTCTGCAGTTTGTGCCAGGTGCGTGAGGATACGGTGTACTCGGAACGGCGAGCCAATTTGTTTTTGGACTGTTTACCATTGTTTCTGTATTTAATAAAACAAGAATTCTTCTGGACTCTTATATAAACCCTATGTATACTCATCTTCCATGATTTCATCACATCTGACGCCGCAAATGCTGCATCTGTGACAAGCTATATAAAAATAGATCAGTATCAGTTAATAAATCAAGATGTTTGGTGAGTTCGTGGCCGAAAGCGTTCATGTGTTTAAATAGTTACTTACACACATGGTGAATGACAACTATCTTTGACTCACAACAATCAGAGCTTATTCTAAAATACAATTAAACTATGTTTTGTGAAACGTGCAATATAGACGGTTGTCAATAGCCAGACTATTAAATCAATTGTATTATTCACGCGCAGTGTATTTAAGAGGACAGCGCCGTTCTCTCGAATATCGATCCTTCAGTTCTTGTTTTGCTCTTTATTAAAACTGGATTTTATGTAAAACAAGGTTTCCCACCAACATAGAGATTACATCTAGCCGCCGTTTGAGTTTTTTAAATAACCTTCATGAAAATCCATTGTTCGTGTATCTCTGCTCTTCAAAAACACATACAATTACAATATTGATGCATACCCCACATTTACAGGGTCATTTATTCCGTTTTCCCCATTCCCTGAAAACTTAGATGAAGGCCATATTAAAATTTAAAATGGCCGTCATAAAAATACGTACACAATTATCTTAGCCTTACGATAAATTGGATTGCAAAGTTAGCCTAGTGACTGAAATTTAGGTAGCAGCCAAGAAAATGTAAAAACCTGTGCTAAAAATAAGGAAAAACATACAATTGGCAGGACAAATCGGCAAACCTCCATAAAAATCCATAAATGTTCCTTATTTAACAGCTCTTTTAAGTGACGTAAACTCATGATATTGGTGCGAAACCCTAATTTACAGCGTCACTTAATCCTTTTTTCCCATTCGCCATAACCTTCAGATGAAGGCTGTAAATAAATTCAAAACGGCTGCCATGAAAATTGACTTACACAAGTTTGGTTTAACTGTTATTGTATCAATCATCACAAGTTACTTGATAAGAGATTGTCATTTCAAAGTTATCTCATGACTGGGATTTAAGTAACAGTCAAGACAATGTAACGATTTGTGCTATGAAGTAAGTAACAACAAGAAATTGGCAGTGCGAAGCTCTGTTAACTTGGATTGCAATGTTAAACGTGTACATATTTGTGCTTCTATAATCAATAGTAAGCAGGTGCAATACAAATATTCTATTAAGAATATGTTGTATGACAAACTCTTTAAACGTGCACTTTGGCACCTAAAGCAGGATGACATGTAACATCATATAAATCACGGTCGTTTGTACTATATATCAATCGTTCAATGACTCCTCGATGGCCTTACTTACTACCTTCAGCAGGGACGCAATGTTTGAGCAGATGTTCGGATTATTCATTGCCCTACTAACTCAAGTTTATGAGTAATGTGCTGCTGCCAGCTGCTTATGTCATTCCGTGTACATGTTTTATACAAATATCTACCACCTGCAAAGTTATATTAATATTCTATTTTCACAAAGTGGTAAAGAGAATAATAAATAGTCACAATGTCATGCAAATCTCAAGAATAATTGTACATAATTAAACACATCTAAATATAAGTTTATTTTTTTGAATGCATTCCACAGCTGGTAAGTGTATTGAAATACAAAAGTAACCAATAGGCCCCTATCTCATAATTGGGCCATACATTCCCAAACCTGACAAGATGCCCTTAGTTCAGTGTAAATTGAGAACAGACAATGGTAAATGATTGCATATCTTGTAATTTTTTTAATAAATTCATTATCAACGTCATCATAACTGTGTATCCGTAGTATCCCGTGATTGGGTGTAGGTTGTCCAAGTGGTGATGCA
>OZ024865.1:8057796-8100296 GCA_964017155.1 Oasisia sp. SBJ-2009 | reverse complement strand
CGACGCGACTATTTCATTTTGGATGCCTCGGCTAGCCGATGTGGTTATGCTGCCGCAGCGACCCGGTACCGCTGAAGGGACTGCGCTAGAAGCAGACACTGCCAAGTCCGAGTTAGTTTCAGTCTGCAGTAGTCGTCTACCACGATGTAGGTGGATGTGACTCGGGTGTTTGTGTTGGCGGTTGTAATCGTCACATCTCGGGCTCTGTTGACTGACATCGCCGGGTCAACGTCGGTGTCTGTGAGCCCGACTGACGCGACGTGTGGCCGGACGTCGGCCGACAGCTACTGCCGGGTCGACGTCGCTGCCGACGCCGGCTGTGTCGTCCACACATGCAGGACTGTGTGCGAGGAAAAAGTCGAACAGCCCACGTACACAGACCTCTTGAGAGGTGTCTCTGGCTTCAACCATGACGGCAGTGTCACCAACATGACGAAGGACTTTGGTGATGGTGACGTCACTGTGGCAGTCTTCAACAAGATGACACGTATGGCGTATTTGAGAATGTCAATAAATATGACGTCACCTGACGAGTTCACGCTGACTTTCAGAATAAGACCCGACGATATGGCTGGAGAAAGGTAAGTGTCCGATCAAGTACTTACTTGATTGGACTACTGACACACACACAAATAATTATAATACACTTTATTTATACAGAAACAATCCAAAGTAAAAACTCTGTTCAGTAGTGTTGACAACATTGAAACATTATAAGAAATAAATATAATAAAAGTGCAAGTACATGAGTACACATGAGTACACATGAGTACGTATATCTAAACCAATATTCTACGGAAACTGAACTATAACAATTAAATTAAACATAAATAAATAAAAATATAAAAGGGTGAAAAGTGTAGAAAAAACTACACAATAAATGCAGTCTTGAAATAATAAGTCTCAAGACGTATTTTAAATTTGTTCGTGGACCCTGTGGAACGCAAATCTTCAGCTAGTGCATTCCACAGAGTTGATCCTGCTCGAAAGAAAGAAAGGCGCCCATATCGCTCAAGGTTGTAATCACTAACAACGCGGTGTCAGCAGATCGTAAGGCGCGACGCGGCACGTACGGCGTGATTAGCGAGGCGATGTACGCCGGCGTTCGATCGTGTATGGTGCGATACACAATGAGGAATAGCTTGTATTCAGTGCGGTATTCTGGCCACTGACCCACAGCACAACTCTGGCCGCGGAGCGCTGCATAACCTAAAAAACGTGGATACATACAAACATGAATACATCCGATGCACGCACTCACGCGCGCGCACACACACACACACACACACACACACACACACGCGCACACACACACACACACACACACACACACACACACACACACACACACACACACACACACACTGCCTCGGTCATTAATTAGTGTGTGCAGAATTTAGTTCACAGTAAAAAAGTCCCTGAAAACTGACAACTTTGCCTAGGAAAAATCTTAAGAAATAATGTCACAAAATGGTGTTTTAAAACACAATCTAATTAATATAAATGAACAGTTAATATTAAAGTTTGGTCTTGCATATTTAAGCAGCACCATAAAACAGTTTTGATTCACTGATAAGTGAACGCACTAAGTCAGATATGAGGTAGCAACATAATGTTATTGTGGCACAGATCGCCACAGACTGTCTTTTTACACAATCATGGCAATGATGACAGACCTAGCTGACAGCCAAGTTGAATTGGGCTCTGCCTTTAACACCTCTGTCACCATTCCCCAGGCTGCACTGAGTGATGTGTGAACAATACCCACTGTAAGGAGAACTATTTTATTTGGGATATCTGGCTTGGACAGAGGCCTTGCTTATCTGAGCCAGACCTCATCGCACAAATGGAATTGGCAGGCTGGTGGTGCCCAGTTTTACTGCCCGGTGCTCCCATGCGCTAATTTGTGTACATATTACTAAATAAGGCCTGGATCTCACATTGCCATTATTGGCTCTTACCTGAAACCTTTCATTTCTTGACAACCACGGCCAATGTATTTATCGTAATAATTGTTACAATATATTGGCTCTAATGCATTAATAAGTAGTTAATAAAAAAAGTACTACTCTTGATGGGTTCCAATACAGGTTTTACTAAATGGCTGAGTTTTGGATGGTGTTTATTTAATGTATAATATATTACTGAATAATAGCAATATCTGGTAGGATACCAAATTACCCAGTCTGGTAAGCTGACAAACTACACACGTTTAAAACAACTAGAGATTCTACTTGATTTGTTTTTCCTTCCCTTCAGCAAATATTTCTTATCACTTTGCACCACCACTGAGGCATTCACTGACACAATAGCATGTTCAAATGGCAATGAATCACCAAGTAAACGAAACTACTGTGTACTTCCAACGATATCAGACACGTCCTGCCTCAAAACTCACGCCGCTTCGCGCAGTGGTAACGTACCTAATCGTACACAATAGCATCTTCCTGTGACGTCAGCTGGTTGTTTAGTGGCACACAATTACCAAGTTTGGGTGGCTTAATTACGCAAATTCGTAACCAATAAAATACTTGGCACATTGATTAACCTGAATATTAAGATTACGTATATGAAGAAAGTGGCACATTAATTTCACTTATTATTTGCTATATCGACATTGACTGATGCAGCTGTACTACTCCCCACAGCTCTGTCGTTGACTTCCACGGTGCTCATTGCGGACAAAGAGTACTCAACGTAAGACTCGATTCAGATATCCGCCTCACGATCGTATCTGACGTAGTGAACGTCACGCGTGAGACGTGGAAAATAATGCGTCGCGCATGGACGCATGTTGCTGTACAGGTGATATAAGCATACCACTTATTCATGTGTGACCCATTTCAGTCGACACAACAACACAGCGGCAGTGGCTCTATTCAATACATGACCCTATTGCTTATGGTAGAGTTGGTGTAGGATATGTCTCTGCACCTTTTTGACAAAGGTATACAGATTGGGAAACATATAGTTATTGAGTGTGATTTAAGTTAAAGCTAGGCATAAATGCGTCTTGGTGTTTATTCCAAAGTTTGCATGCTAAAAAGTCCGTTTCTATCATACGCAGTATGAAATACTTACGGCCATATTAACATTCAACATGATTGCTACGAAAATATGTCACACCGGTATCATAGCTTATCATAATAAAGGCAACATATAATCATATTCCTTGTATAAGCCAACATGTTTTGGGCGGGCAAGCAGGCAACGAATTACGTAGAGGGAGAAAAAGAGAGGATGGAATGAGTGAGTGAGTGAGTGCGTGAGTGAGTGAGTGAGTGAGTGAGAGAGAGAGAGAGTGAGTGAGTGAGTGAGTGAGTGAGTGAATGAGTGAGTGAGTGAGTGAGTGAGTGAGTGAGTGAGTGAGTGAGTGAGTGAGTGAGTGAGTGAGTGAGTGAGTGAGTGAGTGAGTGAGTGAGTGAGTGAGTGAGAGAAGGAAAGATGGAGGGAGGGACAGATGGAGGGAGAGAGTGGTTGACAGGGTGCAAATAAGAGAGAGAGGCGGGTGATGGAGGGAGGGAGAGGTAAGAGGGTGAGCGAGAGAATTATAATTACCATAATGAATATAATTAATACTAAAAACTAAGAATATATCATACCGGTGCGTTTTCGATAGCTTGCAAATTGATGATGTAATGTAAAAGCAAAACTAGAATTGTAAATACAAAACCTGACAATTCTGATTGATTTATGTTTATTCCAGACGGTTAGACCAGTATATAAGTATACCCATACAGTCAATAAACTGGTGGTTGATGCGTTCGTCTCTAACACAAATTGTTATAACCCAGCCTCTCACGAGTACTGACATGTGTCCATGTTATCTGTATTAGTTCCATTTGTTTCTGAATTAGTTCCGTCGCAATAGCGTCAAGGTATTTCTGAATGGATCGGACGAATCTCCAGCTGCGGCAGCTCTACAGCTCAATGACGCGGCTGACATGTCGCAACTCAACTTGAAAGTTGGCCAGACATTTGCAGGTAAGTGGTGTTTGTTACTCTTGTTTGAGGTATACCCATATTGTTCGCGTATTAGTTGCAGCGTGGCTGAATACTTTGCTCAGAAGTCGACATAATAATATATTTAAATAAATTAGCGCCACATCCAATTATAGATTGTTCGTGGCGCTTTACAGCATGTCGATCTTTACATGTGTATGGTAATTAAAATACATTATAATGCGTTGAAATATTCCTAAAATATAAATACATTATATAAGAATACACATATATACAATTATGAAATTTATTAAAATAATATTCTTAGATATAAAAGCATATCAATAGAATAACAAGACACGGTTTTCGAATGCGAGAGGGTAAAATGTAAAGCGCTTTGATTGGACTGGATACTATGCTATGCAAAAGTAAATGTTTCTATCTTAAAGAAATAGCCCCATATGTCAAAATTAATCTGACCTGAATGCACTGTGTCAATATGTCTGTGTAGGTGACTTACCAGAGACTCACATAGTGGAAGAGAGCTGAATGCACTGTGTTGATGTGTCTGTGTAGGTGACTTAACAGAGACTCACATAGTGGAAGAGAGCTGAAAGCACTGTGTTGATGTGTCTATGTATGTTACTTAACAGAGATTCACATAGTGGAAGAGAGCTGAATGCACTGTGTTGATGTGTCTGTGTAGGTGACTTAACAAAGACTCACATAGTGGAAGAGAGGTGAATGCACTGTGTTGATGTGTCTGTGTAGGTGACTTAACAAAGACTGACGTAGTGGAAGAGAGCTGAATGCACTGTGTTGATGTGTCTGTGTAGGTGACTTAACAGAGACTCACATAGTGGAAGAGAGCTGAAAGCACTGTGTTGATGTGTCTATGTATGTTACTTAACAGAGATTCACATAGTGGAAGAGGACTGAATGCACTGTGTCAATATGTTTGTGTAGGTGACTTAACAGAGACTCACCTAGTGGAAGTGGAACACGTATCATGCCAAGTGAAAACTCTCACAGGTAACCCGAATAAATGGTGCTTACGGTTTCACGCCATTCGAAGGATACATCCTATTACTAAGTGTAGCGTCATTGCATGTCAGATATTGATTACTTATCTTTTTACAATTATATAGCCTGTAACCAGCGTCCTTCATATTGTACAAATATGCAAGGTTTCGAAACAACGAAGAATGCACATTTATTGAATATTCTATCTTTGCCAATATTTGAATAAATTCATGCATTATGTTACATGCACAAATGTCATATAACGTATATTTGCCATGTATGAATGTACACAACAATCAATGCGATGGTTCTCGTCATATGTGTCTTAGGGCAAACTATCGGAGAGAAGTCTGAAATAACAACGGGAGTCCTCCAAGGCTCTATTTTGGGACCTCTGTATTTTAATACATAACCTGATCAAATTGTGTCACTTGTAGGTAGGCCTACTGCATCTGAATGAAACGTAAACAAATGCAAATATGGTATGTTGCCTAAAATACGTGAACTAAACAGCAATAATCGCTGCATGTATAGGCCTACGTATGATTCTGCTGTCTAGAGTCAAGACATTCATAATCAAGATATACTGATTCATCAATTTAGGTAAAAGCAAAGCTATATCTTTTGTCATGATATATTTTTTCAAACGATGATAATAATAATAATAAGTAATAAGAGCAGATAATGGTGATTCTTCATCCCTCTCTAGGGTGTGACGCATTGGGTTTTGTGTGTCGGGAAGGGGAGCGAAAGGAACACCCGAAATATTGTGATGAGTACTACTTTTGCGTGCGAGGCAAGTACATACGTAAGAAGTGCATCTACCCTGACCGCTGGTCAGTTGAATACGGACAGTGCGAGCGTTTTAATTTTGTCTCATGCGGCAAACGCATTCCCAAGATTCACCCGTGTAAGTATATTTCTTCATCACACAAACTTATTCCCAAGAATCACCCGTGTACGTATATTTCTTCATCACACAAACTACATGAAATCAGTATTAGATGAGTCGCTTATCAAGTACGTCCACGTATTAGTAAATTAATTGTAACTCGTCGTGTGCAAAATATTTGCAGAAATTACCTTAGTTACAGTCACTATTCAGTAACAAAAGGTTGCTGCTTTCTTTTCCCGAAGTATCCCTCTTGACGATTGTTTTTTCTTCTAAAATATATCCTTGTCTAACAACTGAATCATTATCAAATTGCAAGTGTGACCAAAAGGTGAAATGTAGCTTAAATATACATTAAATTAGAAGAAAGTGTCACAATATTTACTGACGTAATGCCGAATAGTTAGTTTATATGGCGCTCTCTTTAATGTCTAGGATGTGTACATTGTTGTCAGCATACATTGCCTTATTCGCGTGCATGTGTACATACTACAAATTAATGACTGTCCTCTCCACAGGCGATCGAGAAGACAAAGTATTTCATACAATTTTGGGCCCGCCGGAATGTATTTTCGGCAAACATCGGGGCAACTGCACAGGGCGAAAGGACGGCCTCTACTACAAAACAGATGGCGGGTGCGGTGTCTACGGTTGTCTTAACGAAACGCTGGCCACACTGAAGGGGAATAATATTGAAATGTTCGAAGACTCATTATACCGTTCAACATACGGTTTTTGTACAGGTACAACACGCGGGATAAACCCGACCACTGGTGTGTGCGATAGTCAAGGAAACTGTCCACAAGACACCACCGGATGTGAGTAGCATCAATTCAACACCACCACAATAACACCACTTCGGCCACCGCCACCGCCACCGCCAACGCCGCCGCCGCCACCACCACCACCACCATGTCCACCACTGTCACAACCAGCCCACTACCACCACCACCACCACCACCACCACCACCACCACCACCACCACCACCACCACCACCACCACCACCACCACCACCACCACCACCACCACCACCACCACCACCACCACCACCACCACCACCACCACCACCACCACCACCACCACCACCACCTGAGGTGACGACAACTTAATTACTGCAGTATTACTTACCTGTCTGTTGGTCTGTCAATCTCTCAGCCTCCCTGTCTCTGTCCTGTGCCTGCTCTGCCCCACGTCCCTACATCTATACGTCCCCGCATCTATCCCTATAATTCATTCACCCAGTCAGTTACTCGCTCATTCAACATTCACTTAAATTCACTTTCATTCATTTACTTTCACTTTCATTATCTCCCTCTCACACCGCACCGCACCGCACCGCACCGCACCGCACCGCACCGCACCGCACCGCACCGCACCGCACCGCACCGCACCGCACCGCACCGCACCGCACCGCACCGCACCGCACCGCACCGCACCGCACCGCACCGCACCGCACCGCACCGCACCGCACCGCACCGCACCGCACCGCACCGCACCGCACCGCACCGCACCGCACCGCACCGCACCGCACCGCACCGCACCGCACCGCACCGCACCGCACCGCACCGCACCGCACCGCACCGCACCGCACCGCACCGCACCGCACCGCACCGCACCGCACCGCACCGCACCGCACCGCACCGCATCGCACCCCCTCTCTTCCTCTCCGCCTTTCTGGTATATCGGATTGAATAAATACGAACTATCGTTCAGGTTGGCGGTCAATGTACGTGCAAGCGGGTCGTCGTTGTGACCGGTGTCTGCCGGGATACGACAGCATCCGGCAGAGCGATCCGAACGGCTGCTCTGACATTCAACCAGCGACGACAGCGGCAGTTGATCAGAAAACGTCGCTAGCATCGCCGGCAGCGGAAAGGTCGTCAACACCGTTGATTTTTGTGCACGACTGCCATCTGCGTTGTTGTCGTAATCGCCACCATCGTAATAATTTGTGAGAGAAGGTGGTCTCAACAGCGAGAACCAGGTATATTTAAATATTTCACATATCAAACATACAAGTACTGGATGACACTTTACCGTGACACACGCGACGCGACGCGACGCGACGCGACGCGACGCGACGCGACGCGACGCGACGCGACGCGACGCGACGCGACGCGACGCGACGCGACGCGACGCGCAGCAGCGCAGCAAAGCGAAGCCACCGATAGACGATCAGTCATAGCAAAATGAAGGTTTTCGCAGATTTTATTAAATGTATGTTTTCTATTTCCCTTGATTAATGTGTTATTCATTTCCCTTCCTTAGGCAAAAGTGAATGTCAAGAAGATTATTCTTGAATGATGTATATATGACTACAAATATACATTAATCGTTCCATTTGATATATTTTACCAAGTACATAAAACTGGCTCAACTGCTATTTTCAGATACGGCGACGGACAACACGACCTACGAACTACCCGTTGCCTAGTCTCGCTTAACCGACTGTCGGTCGGCTGCGGAACTACGCCGACTTTTGAATATTATCCGTGTCGGGCTAAATACTGCTGACACCTCTCGGATACTGTTTAATCCTGCCGTAATTCCTATTTTATAAACAACTGGACATTTGTATATCTATTTATTTTTGTGTTAGCATAAGTTTAATTTTGAATAGTTTTTTTTATAATACAGCATTAACTTATAAGAATAAGTATCCTTGTTTAGTTTGTTATTTCAAATTCGGCCTGACAACCAATCAGCGTGTCTACCCCAATACGGGGTAAGGCCGCACTGGCGGTTACAACTGCAATCCATTAATTCCCCAGGCCGAGTTGAGGAGGCTTAAAAGTGCTGCCACCTCACGGGGTCTGGGTAAACGAGGCTAGCCGTTGCCGGGTGTTCTGTCTGACGCCAGTCCGAACTACACGCTGAGGACGAGACCAGGCAGCGACAAAGTACGGAGGGGAAACTCACAAGACATTAGCAAAATTGGACTCTGATTAGCTGGAACCATCCAGTGCAGTAGTGCACAGATCAGACTACTGTAGTATTCAGTGTTTAAATCACTGCAATTCTAGCGATTTATAGTTAGGAAGCAATATTCGGCTTCATGGACTTTTATTACACAAGAATAAAACTATGTCACGTTTTCTAGGCCTCACCTCCATGATATTAATGTTTACGTGCCTGCACAAACCGCTGAAGAAATAACATTAAACACCACAAATGTCAATGTAGTCCGAACACAGCTGAAGGCGAGGCAGATTACGTTGTGGTAGACGAATAGTTAAATCAACATCAACCAGTCGACCAGTGATGTTCGCAAGACACGCACGGCGCACACGAGAGCTATCAACCTAGCTACATGTCCGTTCGCCAACATATTCGCCAGGGGTTCATAAACTATACGGCATGGGGCGCTGTACACTTATTTTTAAATAAGACACTCGAATTTAGACCGTACTAGTTCACTAAATGCCGATTTTAGCATCAGCGCACATGATTTTTGTAACATTGTATCAAGTTTGCTGTAACAAAATCTAGAGGTCAAGGAGTGTATAAGAGAACGCCACTTCATCTGTTTCCAGCCCTTTCTATGAACCAACTGTACATATGGTAGCAATACTATATTATATATTATACATTATATTATATTATATATATATATATATATATATATATATATATATATATATATATATATATATATATATATATATATATATTACTTCTTCTGTATCCAGCCCTTTCTAATGGCTGAATTAGAAAGGGCTGGACACAGATGAAGTAAACCAAATTCTAGAGGTGAAGTAGTGTATATGAGACGTCGAACAAGGAGCGGGCGCCGGCGCCGTCCGACAGACCGTCGTCGTCGCAGTCGTTGTCGCCGGCGGACTTACTGCCCCGGTACCTCACCGACTTACTGCCCCGGTGCCTCACCGACTTACTGCCCCGGTACCTCACCGACTTACTGCCCCGGTACCTCACCGACTTACTGCTCCGGTACATCACCGACTTACTGCCCCGGTACCTCACCGACTTACTGCCCCGGTACCTCACCGACTTACTGCCCCGGTACCTCACCGACTTACTGCCCCGGTACATCACCGACTTACTGCCCCGGTACCTCACCGACTTACTGCCCCTGTACCTCACCGACTTACTGCCCCGGTACCTCACCGACTTACTGCCCCGGTACCTCACCGACTTACTCCCCGGTAACTCACCGACACGTTGTTCGCCATCGCCCGGTAGCGGCGACGGCGTCGGCGGGACCCGGTCTTTGACGTGAAGAAGTGCCTTGTCAGACATGCCACATTTTTGGGATGGCAATCCGTATTTTTGACCTAAAATTGTTAAGAATCAGTATCAATCCGTATCTTTAATCTGATCTTCCAGTTAACTGGCCTAAGTTATTTAGGCCTTTTCAATACGTTTGTTCCCCCTTTTTTGTTTCGATTATTGGGGCCAGTTTACTGCACGATTACAGAAGGTTAATTTACTTCACTTCAGCACGTTTAAGCTGCGTACCGCAATTCGTTGCACCCGGCGTCGAGCTCCGTTTCCTGTACTGCTATTTATTATCGTCACGCACCCACCACGCGGCCCGTTCCCACCCGTTTGGCCACCTGCCGCAGTTTTCAGAACTAAAATATACCAGTACGACTTATATTACGCGCTACAATAAACTAATCGGTGGTTTATTTCGTTCGTTTCGAAACGATTTACTTAGTCACTAACAGTAAACAATTATTCCATTATGTGACGCATACAAGGCATAATATAGTTAAATATATTCTCCATAAGCGACCAGTCCGTCTCTCCGACACCGTCACTGGCGAACGGAGCCTCGGTCGCTCCGGGAAACCGTTCGGCTGCTTCGACCTCCTCGCACCGACACTTGGCGGCGGCGCGTAGGTGACGTCAACGCTGTCCACCATGTTGTGTCGTGACGTCAGATCGCCATCTTCCTCAACCGAGTACATTCGCCGCGTGTGTCTGTGTTTCACCACCTCGCCACGCGCAATTGGACTTTGATGATGGCTTGTCAGACCGTCGCGCCACCTGGTAGGCGGCGGTGGCGGCAATGGCGGTGGCGGTGGCGGTGGCGGTGGCGGTGGCGGTGGCGGTGGCGGTGGCGGTGGCGGTGGCGGTGGCGGTGGCGGTGGCGGTGGCGGTGGCGGTGGCGGTGGCGGTGGCGGTGGCGGTGGCGGTGGCGGTGGCGGTGGCGGTGGCGGTGGCGGTGGCGGTGGCGGTGGCGGTGGCGGTGGCGGTGGCGGTGGCGGTGGCGGTGGCGGTGGCGGTGGCGGTGGCGGTGGCGGTGGCGGCGCAGTGAAGCGCCCGACTCTTCCCCAGACGCATCATCGCCGTCAGAGGCCGCTCTCGTGTTTGCGGGCGAAAACGAGGCTCATCCTCTTCGCGCCCCGACCTCGTCGGCGTCCCTCGACGGTCACGTGCCCCTGCGCGTTTCGATGCGGAGTGGGCGTGTATCCGCGCACGACCAACATCGGCTCATTGGTCGGGTGGCGCGCGTCCGCCGTCTCCAGCTGGGCGTCCGCCATCGTCGTGCCGCCGACCGGAAGTGCGCCCTATGTCGACTTCACTCGGTAGTCCGTGCTGCGACTCTCGGATGCGCTCGCAGACTAATCACTCCCGGGCGTCTGGAAGTAAAACGAAAAGTACGATAATTCACATCAAATTATTAATACATGTCATCTCTTCACGTTGGCCGGGTTCATGTTGTATTTTAGAAGGATTAACTAGCAAGCAATAGTTTAATTAATCGAACGTTCAACTTAAACGTATGCACGACATACGCACGAACAACACGTGGGCGGAAGTAAAGTAGATATTCGAACTTCCATTGAGGAGATTCCTGGTTCGACGTATTTTGCTACCTTTGAACCCTGGATAGTTTCCTTCAATGTTCTGTTCTTCTGATGATCCAGCCCTAGAAATGAGCCACGGACTCGCGTAATAACTGAAGCTTTGCTTAGTTCTTCCGAAATAAGCCGAGATGGTGTTCAAATGAACTGGTCTGTCAGGAAGTGACGTATGCACAGTTTGAAACTGCCCCAGTGACTGGACACCGGTCTATTAACGGACATGTATGCTATATATATATATATATATATATATATATATATATATATATATATATATATATATATACCTTTATATATATATATATATATATATATATATATATATATATATATATACCGCGGCTCAAAATTATGAGACGGTAAATCACGAATCGATTATAGTGGGACACACCGGAACAACAAACAACATATTACCAAAAATATCTTACATGAAGTATAAGACCTAAGCAAAGAGACTCAACTATAGAAACTTAAAAGTGTTGATTATCCAACACTTTCCTGTGTCATTGTCCGTCCAGTGGTATCTGTAGCAATGAGGAGCCGAGCACTGTTTCCCGCTACGTGGCGCCACTACCGTACCGGCACTAGGCCTCTTGTGGTTATCCCACGTTTTGACAGTATTGTTTCCACGTGTGAGTTTCAAATAGTGATTTAAGTGCGTTTCATTTGTTACAATGTATGTTGTGATGGGAAAATATGATCAGCTAACTCTGCCGGTGCTTAAGAAAGAACTTTATAAGAAAGGGGAAAAACGAGGAGGCCGCAAAAAATGAGTTGATTGAACGGTAAGTGGCACGCTGAACGATAATGGGGCAACTTTGTATTATGTTATACATATATACATACATACATATCCAGACGACTAGTAAACAGTGACTTTTGAATAAGTTATTACAGTCGAATTGTTGAGTTCAGTTAATTAGGTGTGAAGTTTGGACTAGTAACGGAAAAAAGGGTCAGTCCGGTGAATAGCCGGGGATTGGTTACGTAATGTCACGCAATTGGAGTCGCAGAGCTGAATACGTGTTGACAGTGCATTCAGACCAGTGAATACACACAGGCTAACTACCACTATCTTGGCAAATTAGTGTTGTAAGTAGGTGTGAACGTGTGTTGAGCGATGCCCAATGTTTATTTTGGTAAAAGCCACCAGGCAACACAGTAGCATACTTTTAACAGGCATGTTCTTGTTTTAAGCATAAATTTATAAAATATGGCTAATTGTTTTTTCGACTTCGCAATGCACACGCTAGACATCGCCTTTGACAAAGCTGGGGTTTGAGGCCCCGATGTGTCTGGGCTGCGCTAACTGCTCGCGCGTTTTGACATCGGTTTATTTACGTCAACTCGACGGCAGTAAATTGATCTAAAACACAATAAAAAATATATATCGGACTACTTTTTTAGCGGGAGTGGTGCATAATGACATTCCAAACATATACACATACGTTTTGAAAAGGCCATAACTTAGGCCAGTTAACTAGAAGATTTAATTAGTGATACGGATTGATACGGATTCATACAGAATTATAGGTCAAACATACGGTTTGCCTTCCCAAAAATGTGGCATGTCTGATAACACATATTTGGGATCTATATACATAAATCTCTCTCTCTCTCTAATTATTTTAACTTATAAGAAAATCGTCCATTTAGCCAGATTTCCAGGATTAAAATTGCAAATATAATAAAAACTGGGACAGTTTCTATAATATGTGACTGTATCTACCACGGGCATTGCTGTATTATTGTAAATAATAAACATATTATACACTGCCATTGTTCCTTATGTATCACTTATGCCCTTATGTTCCTTATGCCCACTAACACTGTTTATTTAGATAGGCTTTGTGTCTTAGGGAAATGTACCGAAGGCAGTTTGAGAGAAAGTAGAACAAGGTAAGTGAGAAACCGAGGAAGTCGAATAAAATTGAAATCGAGGAAGGAAACCAGACCAGCGTCATCTCCGACAACAGGGTTTCGGGTGGAGAATGCCATTTATAATTGATGCCAAGGCAAACGATCTGAGAGCAAACTTATCATAATTTATATTATGTTATTTCGGTTATACTCTATTCGAAAGTACATATATAGCGAAAGATACTGCGCGAGAGTACTTGACTAATAGTCAAGTTGCCGCTCTTATACTTCCTATATGAGACCCTGCAATGTTAATAACTGTAAATGTTTTTACGGAAATTTATTTCATATAGTTAGGAGAGCAAAATTAGCTTGGTTGCACCTAGTGGAACCTTGAGCATTTCTCAGAATTCAAGATGGCGGTTTCGGCCATCTTGAATTTCGGCCAATGTTCAACTTTTGATCTCGATGACATAGAGGGTCGTATAGTACCTCTTTATAAGGGTTTTCCAGGATGGGGAGTCCATTTCTTGAGTAATGTTTTGGATATGGGGTTAAAGTCAAGGTCAAATCAGAGGTCAGAGATCAAATTTGACCTAAAACAGGAATAAAATCACCTCTATTGACCGATTATATGTCCTACCTATTCCAGAATGTCAGGGTTAACTAGGATGGATAGGTAGGTACATGTATGTTTTATATGTCTACATGTAGGTAGGTCCTCGGTACCGTAGGATGTTTTGCGATGATGACGAGCTGGAGAAGCTGGTGAGAAAGATTGCAGCGAGGCTGGTGGCAGGCTCTGCTCAGAAGCCCAAGACACAGGTTGTGTTCGGACCGATGACCGACTCATCGCTTGCTCTCTCCGACACTCTAATAATCACGCTTGTGAAGCTCGAGAGGGCTCTCAACAGTCTTGGGATGCAGTACACCAACATCACAGTCGACCTCCAACTGTATCATACTGCATGCCTAGTCCAATGGAACAATCCTATGCGCTGGACCAACGGCATACTTCACCCGGGTATGAGGCACACTCTCATGAGTTTACTGGGCTGTATAGGAACACTGAAGAAGGCATCTGGCGTGGACATTCTCATCAGCGCTGCTTTTGCTTGCATCACCCGAATAGTCAACGGAAAGGCCTGGACCAATGCTCTACGGGCAAACCGTCTCATCATTGCCGTGTTGCTGCAGAATTTCGACTCGAATGCCGCCAAGATATATGAGGAGCTGATTGTCTACCTGTAGACAGTTACAGAGCACTCGACCGGGAGGCTATGGCGGGACTGCTTTGTCAAGCCTAAACTGTTGTCGCTCGTGTTCCTGCCCGGAGACCGGAACGGTGGCTTCCTCCTCCAGCAGCAATGCCTCAAAGCAATGCTGCCATACTTCTTCGCAGCAGGTCCCTACAATTACGTCCGTTACATGAGCTAGTATGTGCGACAGATGTAGCACCTTCCCCAGCGTGCCAAGGAGGACCTACTGGCAGGTGCACGTGTCTGTCGGCATTCGGATGGGGGATCAGATCAGTTCGGAGAGCAGACACATGTCAAGCGAGGGAAAGGTTCTGAACGTACGAAGGGCATTTCAACGAGCCCCGAGCAAATGGCTGTGTGGGTGAACAGTTTCAGTGTGTGCGCCCACCTTGACATCGCCATGGAACATATGCACAATGAAGCTGGGGAGGAGCAGAAGACACACGGTGAAGTAGATGGGTAGGAGAAGAATAAGCACAAGGAGGAAGGAGAGTGAAGAAAGAGACTGGACGAGGCCGATCGGAAGAAGATCGCGGGGGAGATGGAGAAGTACAGTCACCCCCTTAATGAGCAGTAACCAGGTGTCTATAACATCTGCAATGGCCAAGTGGAGTGACTGTTCAGAACGCATTGGCCATCGGGGGTGAGCAGAGCAGGCAGTTCTCCACTTCGCTAAGCAGTGAATTAGTCGTGGGGCAGCAGCGCAGCATTGACATAGCCGATGAAATGAGGCCAGTCTCTCCGGCCCTGATCGATGAGTACGGCTGTTTGAGGCAGGGTGACAAGGCCGTGTTCGTCAAGTCTCTTAGTGTCTCTGTCACGGCTCCATGTGCTCCAAACGTGGTGCTGGTTGATGCTGGCCATCTTCTGTACCACGTCATCTGGCCAGTCTCCGGGACTACAGGATACCTGGCTGCAATCTTCGGCATTCGACTGGCCCACTACCCTCCTGTCTCAAAGAAATTCGTTCTGTTCGACAGATATGACCAAGAAGCTCCCAGCGCAAAGTATCCTGAGCGGACGAGAGAGGAAGAGCCCAGGAAGTACGTCAAACCCCAAACACCCCCTTCTATGCCGAGAAGTTATCCTTCACAATTCCAAGAACAAGAATCTGCTTCACAACATCCTGTGCAGCTATCCCCTTCCGCACAACATCCAACTCGCAAACATGGTGGAAAGTGTCGTTACCCATGATGAGGCAGACGTCACCCTCTGCAGCTACATGCTGAAAGCAGTGGCAAAAGGCGCCCAGACCATCCCAATCCTCAGTGATGATACCGACGTCTTCGTTCTCTTGGTGTACTGGACATCGAGGATGCCAGTTGTCGCCAATATTCAAATGGAAAAATAGAATGGCGATGTATTGGAGACATCAACGAAACTGTTTAGGCGGTTAGGCCCCATAAAGTGCAGTCAACTTCTCGGTATCCACGCACTGTCAGGCTACGATACAGTGTCATACCCTTTTGGAAAACGACAAAAAGTCAGCGCTCAAGCTCCTAGACATATATATATATATATATATATATATATATATATATATATATATATATATATATATATATATATATATATATATATATATATACCAGATCTCGATCAAGTGCTCGGACAGCCTGGCGCGACCCACGCTCAGCTCCATGATACAGCATACACATTCTTCTTCCCCCTCTACAGACAGAAGGGATGTACAACAAAGAATGACGCACATGCTCACTTCTACCATGGCCATAAGAAACCTCCGCCACTAAAGACACTTCCACCGACTGATGCCAAACCTGCAGCTGCATGTGCTCCGAGCTCATCTTCAGATGCTACTGTGGAAGGCCGCGGACCAAAGTGATCCAACTGAAGAAGCTCGAAATATTGCCAACTTTGGTTGGAACATCGAAGGCTCCGCCATCACACCGGCTATCTCAACAGCGCCAGTAGCTCACCAAGCACCTCTAGATATAGTTAGCTGCAACTGCATTGCAGAGTGCAAGGCATGCTGTGATACACGCTGCAGCTCCAACGGCGCAGGCATTTCATGCACGGACTACTGCAAATGCGAGGGAGGAGACACCTGCTGTAGTCCTTTCATCAGCAAGCAGATGGATATCGAAGACGATGAAAGGGAGCCAAGTGTCGATGATGAATAAATATACTCTTTATTTCCTTGTTTATATATATATATATATATATATATATATATATATATATATATATATATATATATATATATATATATATATACTTGCATATTTAAATGGCTGACAAATAAATTCAAATTCACATATGTTTTATTTCCTTAATATATACATGCATCTCGAATTATGAGAAATGCTAAAGGTTTTACAAGTAAACTTAACCTTTGCCCTCTGATTTGACCCCATATCCAAAAAGTTACTCCAGAAATTGACTCCCCATCCTGGAAAACCCTTAACACGTGGTATTACACGACCTTCTGTGTCATCGAGATCAAAGGTTGAACATTTGCCGAAATTCAAAATGGCCGAGATCGCCATCTTGAATTCTGAAAAATGCTCGAGGTTGCACAAGGTGCAACCAAGCTAATTTTGCTCTCCTAACTATATCAAATACTATATCAAATAAATGTCCGTAAACAAAGTTTACAGTTATTAACATTGCAGGGTCATCATGTTGGCAACTTGACTATAAGTGAGTCTGACACGTGACTACGACCTATGGCTATGTCATGGCCTGGGCATGGCATAGGCATACGCTTTCTACGGCTACGTCTTATACAAATGTATTGTAAGTAACGTAAGTTGTCATCATAAAAATACTATCATTACTTGATGAGCTCATACTAAATTAAATAATTACCAAGTAATGTCTTGGAGTCTTGTATGTAATCACTTGGCGAAAAGTAACTGTACTACTGTAGCACACAACCATGTATGTAGTGTACTGCTTTGGTGTCCAGCGCGAACCCCTCTTGTCAGCTGCACGTCGAATCGCATGCACCCACTTATTCCTAAGTTCTCCGTCGGCTGGGAACGGATGGCCACTCCGGTGAGAACACTGCGGTGCCGCACACCATGTAGCCATTGTAACACAAACTCAATTGTATTCATGTGCGACGAAGCGAATAATTGCCCGGGCATTTACACAGCAAATAGGCCGTGTCTCGTTTTCGCGTGAGATAGTAGCGCCGGTACGGTAGTGAAGCCCTCTGGTGGAAGACCTGGGTGCTCGCTGGCTCTATATGTCTGGCCGTTCACACACAGAGCACAAGGACACGCCACGCCGCGGCAGCTACAAGCGACAGCTGCTGATTGGCTATTTACGAGAGACAATCCATCACTTTTGTTTTATCTTTAATACCGTGATGAGCTACACATTCACTGTGCGGTTGTTGAAGCCACCATTTGAAGACCACCAACGTTTCGGATTGCAAGAATCATCCTGTGTCGTTTCTACTCGTTTCTGCCCAGGAGAGGTGAGTGTGACTGCGTTTCCAGTTTTTTTGCGCGCTATTGTATGATATAAATGGGCCGAGTACAATATTATATCGACACCCATTATAATTGGACTAGCGTTTTATGACTACGACCGGTTTATTGTTGTCCGTGTCTAGGTTAGATGGCTGAAATGGCATGGTTCCTATTTTGTGTGATGGTATGTTGTTGCTGCCCTTTAGAAAAATATATACAGGTAGTTTAATTAACATAATAAGCGTAACCCTAGACTTGTGCAAATAAAATTATATTATGTAATTATGTATACGTGCTTATTCCCGGTGTAACTGGTTAGCTGGCTGGCTGGAGGGCTGGCTGGCTGGCTGGCTGGCTGGCTGCCTGGCGGGCGGGCGGGCGGGCGGGCGGGCGGGCGGGCGGGCGGGCGGGCGGGCGGGCGGGCGGGCGGGCGGGCGGGCGGGCGGGCGGGCGGGCGGGCGGGCGGTCGGTCGGTCGGTCGGTCGGTCGGTCGGTCGGTCGGTCGGTCGGTCGGTCGGTCGGTCGGTCGGTCGGTCGGTCGGTCGGTCGGTCGGTCGGTCGGTCGGTCGGTCGGTCGGTCGGTCGGTCGGGCGGGCGGCCGGGCGGCCGGGCGGCCGGGCGGCCGGGCGGCCGGGCGGCCGGGCGGCCGGGCGGGCGGTCGGGCGGGCGGGCGGTCGGGCAGTCGGGCGGGCGGTCGGGCGGTCGGGCGGTCGGGCGGTCGGGCGGTCGGGCGGTCGGGCGGTCGGTCGGGCGGTCGGGCGGTCGGGCGGTCGGGCGGTCGGGCGGTCGGGCGGTCGGTCGGGCGGTCGGGCGGTCGGGCGGTCGGGCGGTCGGTCGGTCGGTCGGTCGGTCGGTCGGTCGGTCGGTCGGTCGGTCGGTCGGTCGGTCGGTCGGTCGGTCGGTCGGTCGGTCGGTCGGTCGGTCGGTCGGTCGGTCGGTCGGTCGGTCGGTCGGTCGGTCGGTCGGTCGGTCGGTCGGTCGGTCGGTCGGTCGGTCGGTCGGTCGGTCGGTCGGTCGGTCGGTCGGTCGGTCGGTCGGTCGGTCGGTCGGTCAGTCAATCAGTCAATCAACCATGCATTTTTATGTTTACATAATATAATGTTATTTGCTTAAGAATATATTAACGAGATGACGCTTTGATATATAATGAGTTAATGAAACTGTCATTATACATTTTTATAAAGGGCAGTAACATAATCCAAACACACAAAATAGGAACCATACCATTTGCCATTTCAGACATCTAACCTAGACACGGACAACAATAAACTGGTCGTAGTCACAAAACGTCTGTCCAATTATAGTTATTTTCGACATATTTTACCCAGCCCATTTAACGCCTATCATGAACGAGCAAAAACAAAACTGAAAACGCAATCATACTTACCTCTCCTGGGTAGAAACGAGTGGAACAACGTTTCGTGCGAACCGTAACGTTGATTGGTCTTCAAATGTTGGCTTCTAGAACCTCGCTGTCAATGTTTCGTTTATCAACGTATTCACGTTCAAGCAAAACTGACGGAGTGAGGCTCGGGTCTCTCGTAAATAGCCAATAAGCAGCTGCCGCATGTAGCTGCCGCGGCGTGTCCTGCTGCTCTGGGTGTGTACGGCCAGAGATAGTACATCCGTGCCGGGCTCTTCATCATACAGCGCCCACACAAGGATGGGATAAAAACTTAAAACAGATACCGTAATAAAAGACGTGACGTTTGAGATTGAGTGACGTATGTGAGCGTTTGTTTCCACACCACAGGGAGGGGGTTGCCCACGTAACATATCGATCATGGTTATAATGGTTTCGAAACTTAGGCAATTTATTTCACCTCACATTGCATGTATCTTTCGGAAGAGACTCTAAAAGCCGGTGGTCCCTTATATATTGTGTCGATGCCAGGGAGAAAGAAATATCACATACAGGGGTTAACCGTGTAAGCAGTAATTGACTGAGTAACTCTAGGGAAGGACAACTCTGAATCCCAAGCTCGGCAATACTCAGGTCACAAACATATGGCTAGCATAGAATGGCGAGCTAACCACAAGAGGAAAAAGAGGATAGAACGCTTCGCCAAATTCATGTTGCTCCGCTTTACAACTTTTCTTTGTTTTGTGGTTTTCTTATTTCCGAGAAAGACGTCCTTATTGCTAGAGACGCTCTGGCAATAAGCGTGGATGTTGTCCTTATGACCATAGCATAATTTATTGTATGGAGACATGCATGCACATGCAATTGGAGATATATATTCGATGAACAATCGTCGAGATAAATTGGCTTTTTGCGTATGTTGTTATTATTATTTTAAAAGATACCTGTACGTAGTTGCCATTCTGAAAATCACGCTGAAATATTAGCGTATTTCCAGAACTTCCCTCTCCTTAAATATGTTCTCAATTTCCCCGGCAAGATCGTCTAAATCAGTTAAAAAAACTATGTAAGAGCGCCACATTTATCTGAAGTAATTACAATGTCAACGCGCGTTCGCTGAATATATCGCCAACCGGACGCGCGTACATGTCCCCATACGTTAACTACTGCTCTGGCAATAAGAGCGACGTCCACACTTATTGCCAGAGCTGCTCTGCGGGTATCTCTGTTCTCCCCAAGTTACCTGAAATCACGCAACTAATGATGCACGGCGTCGCATTTACCTGAAGACATTAGTATTTCGACAAAATTTCACTGGAACTATGTAGGCACGCATATCACAAATATAACTATGTCGCTTAGAAGACCTGAGAAACATGGACAAAGATTTTCATGGAAGTCATTTGAAAAACCCAAATAGCGGCAACATATCATGTCTATGGCGATGAGTACATGATTTTATATAAACGCAAGATATACAATAAATCAAATAAAACAATCGCTGAAGGATCGATATTGAAGAGAACGACACTGTCCTCTTACCTACATTGTGTAAGCATAACAAGAATGTCTTATTATTCTTGCTACATAGCAACCGGTTATATTGCACACAGTTACAATAGCGCAAGCGAAAGTAGACCGCCAGTACACAATTGCCTCTAATCCAATAGCGGAATATTTAAGATTCAATGATTGTGGATAGTTAGATGACTCAAACAACTGCAACGGCAATTGGTTTGCAATTAAGATATTCACGTATGCGATACTGACAAGCTATTTATTGCTGAACAATTTATTAACAAAGGTTACATATGTAATTAAACAATTCAGAAGACGGAAGTGGACATGGCAGGGTACATCAACAGAATACGAGATAACCGATGGACTGGACATCGCGTATCACCACCTGTTTACACTACAAAAGGATACGACTTAGATAGCGAGACGATGGAGAGACGAACTAAACGACTACTGGAAGGGTACCATCTGGCACAAGATTGCGCAAGATAGGCAGATGTGGAAGCAGCACGCTGAGGCCCAATCACGGGACACTACGGCTGCACGGTGATGATGATTTATTTATTAAAAGTGTTTCAAATGATCAATCACAAGTCAATGCCTGTTGTTACTTTACACTGAACAAAGGGCATATTCTCGGGAATTGGGCACTAATGAGATACCTGGTGACAGTTTTGTCTCCTAGCAATACAAAGCGTCAATAAAATTAACACTTCTTTGGACTTGGTTTAATTATGCACATTTATTCTTGAGGTTTCCATGATACTGCACTTACATTAAACTACTTGTCGTACTATTTTATATTCTGTTATACTGTTTATAATATTCCAATATATATAGTATTGCTCGAGGTGGCTATATGAGTATAACATGCGCACTGATTGACATAAGCAGCTGGCAGTGGCACAGTTCTAATCAATTTGAGTTCGTAGAGCAATAAATAGCCCGACCATCTGCTCAAACCTAGCGACCACGCTGTAGTTAGTGCGAGACATGTCAGATGTCATACTGATTCAGATGCTAAATTACACGTTTAAAGGGTTTGTCTTGCAACATCTTTTTAACAGAATATTTTTGTTACAACTGCTAACTACACTTAATGGCAGATTAAATACATAAACGTTTAACATTGCATTCGTATGCTCAACTGTGTTGCTACGAAACACCTTCATAAGTTAATAGAGCTTTGCACAGGTCCTTCAATTGCCTTGGCTGCTACTTAAATTCCTCTCAAGAGACTACCTTTGCAATGCAATTAATCAGTTAACTTGTCATAAGTCATAAGTCATAACCTAAGACAGACAGGTAAAAATAATGCTGAGATACTTGTGTATGCCATTTTTCGCGTCGGCCATTTTGAATTTTAGTGTTAAAATAAAACAAAACAAGCACTGAAGGATCGATATTTGAGAGAACGGCGCTGTCCTCTTAATTACACTGCGCGTGCGTAATAACATTGATTTAATAATCTGGCTCTTGACAACCGTCTATATTGCACATTTCATAAAACATAGTTTAATTGTATTTTAGAATAAGCTCTGATTGTTGTGAGATAAAGAGATTTGTCATGCACCATATGTGTAAGTAATTATTTAAACACGTGAACGCTTTCGGCCACAAACACACGAAAACATATTGTTTTATTAACTGATACTGATCTATTTTCATATAGCTTGTCACAGATGTAGCATTTGCGGCGTCAGATGTGATGGAATCATGGAAGATGAGTACACAGAGCACATAGAGCTTATACAAGAGTTCAGGATTTTTTTTTATTCAATACAGAAACAAAGGTAAACAGTACAAACACAAAGTGGCTAGCCGTCTCGAGGACACCGTATCCTCATGCACTTGGCACAAACTGCAGAGCGGGCTACAATAGCCTATGTTCGCACGGTGGACGGCGATGGCGTGGTTTTGGTAGTCCGGTGTTTTGAAGCCTCTGCAGAAGTCCATTACACTAACGTTGTTAAAATTCTTGTAGCCGATTTTCCACTTTTCCATAAATTGTAATCCGTAACAGAAAAATCAAGAACAAAGTTAACAAAACAACTACTACAGGCGTGTTACACATTTGTACAGCTTTTATTACCTAATGTAACATAGTATTTATAAGTCATACATAAGACATATTTACATCAAATTATGAATATCTATCAACTGAACAAATACGTAATATTTATACTAATGCATAAACATAAAAGGGGTATTTTACCAAATATATTTAATCACCTGCTCAACACACACTCACTTATGTTGTTCCCAAATTGTGGAATACAATTATCATGACGAGTCTTATCGAAGATTATACATTCATGAATATATTTTAAAAGGCAACGAAACTATTCAACTGGAGAACACATTTTTAAAGAAAAACCGAACAGTTAGCATAAAGTGGTATATTTGTGAACAGCACAGTCATTATCATGTTTTCATGACATTTATTAGATTAACTGTGTTACTTTCACATCAGCATAATTGCACCAAGATATACCGTGGCATACAAGGTTTGTTGATAATTGAGAAAAAGGAATCATGAGCAGTTGGCTTCCTTTCTGCTTGTCGTTAATTGTCTACCATGCTTTGTATGTATATATCCTCTGTTTGTATTAAATATTGTTTCAGACAATCAGTCAACAATGCAATAGTGTTCAATTAAAAAAGGTTCCCTTGGAATATTGTATGGGTATCGGGTGCTATATCGGATTTGGCCAATGAATGCATTCCACTAGTACTAGACACAAGGAAAGAGGCTCGATGACATCAGCCATCCACTGCCACTATCAATACACTCTATACACGTCGTATACAATCCGTCTTTTCTAGGTTATATATTCAAAGTCCAGTGTCCGTCTCCTGTATTGATGACCGCCGAGGTCGCCTATTTGTCTGATGTCGTCGACTGGCCAGAGCAATAGCGAAGGCGTCTGCTGCCTCGAAGAGAGTTATGACACTCGCGCCAATGAGCAGCCCCATCGAACCGCCGATGTCACCTGTAACATGCACGAACAACAATGTCATGTACTACTCCGTATATATATATATATATATATATATATATATATATATATATATATATATATATATATACGGAATATACCTGATATACGTTGTTTATTTATTATATAAAAATAATATATTTTTATCGTTTTAAAGAACGTATTATGTACATTGTATATTATATATTTATTTTACCTATATGTATGTAGATTAATATATATATATATATATATATATATATATATATATATATATATATTTACATACATATAGATAAAATAAATATATAATATACACTCTACATAATACCTTCTTTAAAATGATAAAATAACATTATTTTGCTATAATAAATAAATCTCAGATATATTTTATAATAATAGATTATCTATGTAAAATAATTGTGTTAAACTAGTTGAGCTTAAATTTCACAACAAGAGGAGAAGATTGATGTTCAGCACCATCGCTCTGGTGTGGATGGACCACACGCTTCATATGCGTACGTTCCAGCCACACCAACCAGCATCAGAAAAAGAACAATTCCGCTAGTGTTGTGATTTTGTCTGAGACAATATCGCCAGCTCTTTTTTGGATCTGTCGATGCATATAGCTGTTAGAAAGGTAGGTTCACTACCGACAATTTTTGAAGCTGTTTTCACAACACTGTCAAACCTGCTCCACTGGCGCAGGCTGATGCTGCCGAACCATACACATATTGAGAATGCAAGAATACTCTCAACAGTAGAATGATAGAACTGAACAAGACTCTACCTCTTCAAATCGAACTTCTTTAGTTGGCGGAGGAAGAACGGCCTTTCTTGGCCCTTTTTTACGACAGCCTCTCTGTTATTTTCCCAAACCAAGTCACTATATATTATCGTGCCTAGTATTGATAAACATTCCATGTTTTCGATACAGTCACTATTAATAATAATGGGAGCAAGTCGAGTGTTCCTCTTCCTAAAATATACGATAATCTCTCGAATTTTGGACACATTCAATTGAAGGTCGTTATTGCCACAGCACGACTTCATTCTGTTCACTTGATGGCAATATTCGGAATCATCTGAGTTCGACACCAGCCCTTCTAGTATGGCGTCAACAACGAACTTTAAAAGTAGTACGGAGGAGTGATTGGGAAACATAGTCATTTATAAACAGGGAGCATAGCAGCGGGGAAAGGACATATCCCTGAGGAGTTCCAATGTACAAGGTAATTGTGCTGGAGACAATACCGTTCATTTAAACAACTTGTAATATTATATATATATATATATATATATATATATATATATATATATATATATATATATATATATATATATATATATATATATATATATATTTATTACACATCTACAACAAAAGCTGCCCCATACATGCAACTGAGCACATGTGTGGTAAAACCATTATCAGGGCTGATACAATGTTGCTCTTACATAGGTGTCATTTGAGAATAAGTCATTTACTAGATTTCTAGGGCAAAACAAACATATTTACTGTGCGATACAGGACAAATATCGCCCTGTTCTGAGAGCCAATAAGAAGGCTCCCTGCAGTGTCTAAGCCAATGAGAAAAAGACATGTGATGTTGTCATGACAACTCCTAGCATGAGGCAAGCAAGGAAGTGTCTCTAGGTGTGTATGGTTATTTGTATGTTATCACTTTGCTTCAAAAGTATGCATCCAATTTGTAAATCTGTGGCGAAGAGCACTTTATTTGTTTTGATTCTTAAGCGTTTGACAGGAGCTGCCTTGACCGCGTTCATGGAGCTGGTCGATATTGGCATCGTGCCAACCAAGCTCCACATTGTCGTTGACGTTATTTTTTTCACGCTCGAATGAAACATATTAACTGATTGAATCACCTTTTTCGCTGCATAAAGATACATGTCTACATTAAATGCCTTATTAATTAGTATCCATGACTCTTGTAATCCATGATCCACACAATTTGGGAGATTAATTATAACTGATTTATGCAGAAAAACATGAAATCATATGTCACAATTCTCAAATTCACACTCAATAGCTCAAGCGTTGTCTGAAACTTTGTCACGTGACATACATATTTACGTGACGAGTGCATTTTGGAAGTAGGGGAGACGGCTTAGCCTACGTACTAACTTAGTAAAAGGGTGATTGGGTTGTTAATCTGGACACGGCACCTTGTCGGTTTCTGACTTTAAACTAGAATATACATAAAGTTTATCTCATCTTATTGTATCTTTATGTGTGCCCAGTTGCATGTATGAGACAGCTTTTTGTTGTACATATGTGATAAATAAATTATTTCATGCCTTGTTCTGTATCACACCCTGTATCATGCTCCTTCGGATTCAGGCTGATACAGGTACGAAGTAATAATATATACATACATATATATATATATATATATATATATATATATATATATATATATATATATATATATATATATATATATATATATATATATTCGCATATATATTTGTGTATATAATTGTGTATATATAAACATATACAAGATTGTTTATATATATATATATATATATATATATATATATATATATATATATATGATATTTTATATATATATATATATATATATATATATATATATATATATATATATATATATATAAATTATATAAGCCTAAAGGCAGCTTATGTCGACCAGTGCCTAGAGGACCGGCTTATGTAGACCATACGTATTTTTTTATTTAATAAATTTTGATGCAAAACTGGAACATTGTTTCTAATACTAATGTTTAACACATAATGAAAGCACATCAAAATATTTCAATAAATAAGGTATATGCAAACAAATCGGTCTACATAAAACCGCGTAATGCATAGATGCCGATTTATGTAGACCGGAGCAACGCCGGAAGCTGCATGTATTTAGTTAGCTTTTTTGCGGTAGACGCCGAATCTAGCTATGTTGTGATACATGTTTATGCAGTAAATTTTACAATTAAGTGAATACTGTAAAATTAATTGTCGAATACCAACGGCAACACCAACATTCGAGGGATATATCTTTTTTTAATTTACACATAATAATATAGCCTTTTGCATCAGTATGAAGCATATCATACACTGAACACGAAACTCCAACCCTTCGTTCGATATATACCATAACTACAGATTTATAAGAACTTTGACCCGGTACACATAACCTGGGACACAATATACTCAAAAATATGCACGGCGCTGGAGAAAACATGCTCAAAATCACTTACGATGTTGTTCATTTACAAATTAATTAGGCACAGTACTTCACTGTCATATGAACTGTGTGCACGAGCAATGGCACTGATCAATTCAATTGTGTTAGTTGTGAACTAACACGTCGAATCTTTATGTAGACTATATGCATAATCGGTCGACATAAGCTGCCTTTTGGAGTATATATATATATATATATATATATATATATATATATATATATATATATATATATATATATATATATATATATATATATTTGTTGCCGATTATCATAATATCATAGACATACACATAAACAGCAAAGTCGTGACATTGTAGACAGATCTAGTAAAGCAATGTTTAAGTCTTTCTCCGTATCTTGCAAATACAATAACACAAATTCGCCTTACCGAGTAAATCAATGATTGTGTAGGCCTCAAGCTGCTCGTATTCTTGGACACGCAGGTCGCGCATGTAGACATTCAGCTCCAGAAAATTGCGTCTGAAAGAAACCAGGATGACTTTATAAAAGACATGTTTTAATAAGCTGAATACGTATATGTTAATGCGAGTATATATACATATATATATATATATATATATATATACCTTTATGTATATATATATATATATATATATATATATATATATATATATATATATATATATATATATATATATATATATATGCATATACATGTGTGTATGTGCGTGTGTTTTTGTGTGCGTTTGTTTAGGTGTATGTGGTGTGTGGTGTGCATGGTGTGGTGTGTTTGTGTGTACTGTCAGGGATTGCATATCAAGATGTGTCATTGTATCATATGTGCATAACATGTTCAGACCGCAGGTGTAGTTATGATATGATCGTGAAATACCTGAATACATTTCCCTCCAATCGTGCCGTTTGCAAGAAGGATTCCATCCTGTCCATCAAATGCTTGAATAATGTTAAGTTAGGCAAGAACGGTTGAAATGGTAATGTATGACGCATAAAACAAAACTTGACATCAAGTACTTTTCCTGTCACTAGCAACGAAGGCAATTCGGTGTCATTCAATACATCAAAATATGTTCGCATAGCCTTTTTCTCAGAGTCGGTCGATTTATTGTAGTGGTCGTAGAATTTAACATAAAACGCCTTCAATAAAGGATCAGATGTGGCACGACCATACATCTCGCAGTGTACTTGAGCAATGTCATTCAAATCAATCAACATTTTCCGCAACAGGTGTTGTGCGGTCGGAAGAAAATATGATATATACTCCTCAACTTGTGTCTTTACTCCGTCGTTCGTAATCAAGTTGGCGTAAGCCAACTTGCTGGCGTATTTGCCATTGATCCAATGGTCCCAATATGTGTCAAGTGTTCCGATAATGTTTTTGAAAGCATCGTTTTGACGTGTTATACTTGCAATCAAAAATTCCAACTGTATGTCTTTTTTCAACGTGATCTGTGTCTTTGGAAATCCATGTATTTTAAAATTGTCAAAGATGCGCATCAGGTTTGTAATACGCTGCATTGGCTGTCGTATGACGAGAGATTCATACAATCTTAATTCAGTGACGTACTCGAATGAAGCTTGCCAGAACCCATTGCTACAGTTGAGATATTCATATTTAATTTCTTCACTTTGGTTATCATTTGTATTTAATATTCGATGTAGGCCTTCGATGTTAATAACGTATTTCTTAATGTGTCCTCGTAGCCGACTATACGTCATATTGATATATCTGGTTTGTTGAAACAACTCTCTGGTTCGAAAGAACGAATCGTATGCACCGTTAGGAGTTGCCGTGTAGTTCGTCAAAGGGACACCGTTGTTGTAAGCATCGTGCAATCGTTGTATATCGTCAGTTACTTTCTTCGAACATACCAACTTTTCTTCCAGACGCAGACGTAAGGCAGCTCGCCAACTTTCTTCGCCATTTGAAATTACCGAATTTCTCAGTATCGTAAACAGCTCGAAAGAGCCGTAGACACAGTCATACAAATTCATACTTTTCCAACCAGCGCCCACGTCATTTTTTATAATGTCACGCATTTTCTCTAAGCCCAATGGCATAATTATACTATAGGTGTGATGGAATATTGTTTCCTTTTGCCTCAAGAAGGCTACAATATTTAATATTGGATTGTAGACCTCAAAGCGAGGTATATTTAAAGTCACGTCTAGAGACTCCTCTTCATTAGCTCGCCGTCTGTCCGGCAACATGTTCTCCTTGGTGTCTATCGATTCGTTCAGGTGTTTGCCCGCTCGCTTGAGGTACTCGGCAGATACACTTTGTTGGGGTCTAGTATCATCGTTGGCGGTCGCGTAACTCATGGCCGATGTGTAGTGTTTGATATCACACGCTGGTGGACACACGCACGAGAGGCTTATGTTGAATGATTCTGAAAACAAACGACACTTTACATCATGTCATTGCTGACTGTTCTGCAGCTGTTTTGCTATTAGTAATACCTAAAATGCGTAAATACGCCTAAGTGTTTAATATATACGACGTTAACCAATAGCGTTATATATATATATATATATATATATATATATATATATATATATATATATATATATATATATATAATTTATATATATATATATATATATTTATACATATATATATATATATAATATATATATATATATATATATATATATATATATATATATATATATATATATATATATATATATATATATATATATATATATATAAGAAGCATGGTGAGGCCTTTCTGATCGATGCATTTCTGATAAATATTTCGCCAACTTTTCATAATTTGCATATTTTACAATATTTATTACATATTTTAGTATATTTGAATATTCTCAAAGACTTACAAGTTTTTTGTAATATATTTTGTTTTATCATTTGAACAGATTCGGTAAAGCGTCATGATTTGTCCTTTTGTAAAACAATGTCCCTATGGTAGGATATTTACTTCAGAGCCCTCTTAATACATAAGTACACAATAATCGTAGAAGCAATGACATAGTCTGCCAAGTCTTAATCTTTGTTTCAGTCCCCCAACATTTCAATTACCATTGACCGTATTTCTAGAAATTTTCTAGAAATGTAAGTCTTCATCATGGATCTGCACATACAGTGGGTAGGTGACCGTTTAATTGCTCACCTGTCGATGGCAGCAGACAGCTCGTGTATTGGGAGATGTTGCACACGGCTGGACCATCTGTAAGCAATTGTGATATGTATGTGTATATATTATGTATGTATGTATGCGTAGTATGTTACGTGCTTAGCGAGATACGGTTGGAGCGTAGCGGAGGGGAGGAGAGGGAAGTCCCATGTTAAAAGATAGGGGAAAAGGTCAAAGGGCAACATTTTTCACCGGTGGAACCTGAGGACATTTTTTCACTGGCGCGTTCCGCTCCCGTTACACCGGTGGAAAGTCAAAGGTCAAGGTCAAAGGTTCATGAGCGCAGTGGCTCAGGGGTAGAGCTTCGAACTCTCGACTACGAGAACCCGGGTTCGAATCCTGGCTGCGGCGTTAAAACCTTGGGCAAGTTTTTTCACTCTACATTGCTCCAGTTCACTCAGCTGAATTAAATGAGTACCTGGCTATAGATAGTGGTGGAAATGTGTAAGAGCAGCATTCGCGCATTAATTGTAGCATATGGCTGGATGCTTCCCAGAGAAGCCGAGATGGTGTCTGAGTGAACAGGTCTGTCAGGGAAGTAAAGTGTAAAGCGCTTTGAACAGTCATGAGGATTGGATATTGCGCTATATAAGAACTGCCTTTACTTTTACAGTAATGCAACTGGAGCGGAGTATGCGATATTGTTATAAGTTATTGTGTCTTTTTAAAACTATACCAAACAGGCCTTAACGCAGCGCTTCATGCAGTATGCCTCCTCTCCTGGTAGTTAGGTTCCACGTATGCGACTAACATACACGGTCCTTCATGTCCAGTGTGGGTGCAATTTGGGCTTGTTTATCTACCCAAGCTTGCTGCCTCCCGACCAGGCCAGTCGGTTGGTATGTTCTCACCGAGGGGCACTGGCTCAGTCAGCTTCAGTGGACGATGTCGTAGTGTTGCAAGTGGCTAGTACACTAACCATCGACTGTGCGACTTGCAAGGACAACGCTACTGTAAGTCACTGGTTCAAATATAAGTTGCTAAGCAACCAGCAGTAAATAAAAATCGATGTAATACATTGTATCTGTCACGTAGTGGCCCTTCCGTCATAATACTGGACACATTTATTCACATGGCGGTTTCACTACATGTCAAGTATGTAGGACACACAGGTCAAATTCTGCACGTAGGCAACATACATATGTCGTACAATGCGCATGCGTGTTGTCCAGTATGTAGGTCACATACCACTATCCCAATACAACATTGTATTTCACGCGTCGCTACCATGTGCAGTATGTAAGTTGCACAGGTCACGTTCTCAACGCAGGCAACTTACATATGTCGTGCGTGGGCATGCGTGTTGTCCCGTAGGTCACATAGAATTTCTTCCACCAATTCAAAACATTGTAATTCACACGTCGCTAACCTCGTTCCATTTCACCACGATATCTTTATCAAGTTTTTTCATAATTTACTAAGGCGGTGTGCCAACTTTGCACCATTTTCACAACCTGTCAGTGTTACACAGCCATGACCTTGTCAATTTTATTAATTTTTGTGTGTTTACATGCCATAACTTTGTCAAGTTTTTTCCCATTTTACTAAGTCGGTGTAACAACTTTGTACCGTTACACAACTGTTCAGCTTGTCATCGCGATGACTTTGTCAATTTCTCGTTTTTTAGTGTTTACATGCCATAACTCTGTGAAGTTTTTCATATTTTACTAATTCAGTGTACCAACTTTATACCATTTCACAACTGTTCAGCGTTTCACAGCGATGACTGTCGTTTTTCCGAGGGTGCCCGCGTGTGTCCGGGTATGTCCGTAGGTGTCAGTGTGTGTCCGCGTGTGTTCGTGTGTGTTCGCGCGCGCGCGCGTGAGTGTGTTCGCGTGTGTACGCATATGTTCGCGTGTGTCCGTATGTGTGATTTTTTTCATATTTTGCTACTAAGTCGATGTGCCAACTTTGTACCATTTCACAACATTTTAGCGTTTCACAATTATGACTTTCCCAATTAAAGTATTTTCCGCATGCGCCCGCATGTGCCCGTGTGTTTCCGTGTGTATTCGCGTGTTCCCGTAAGTGTTCGCGTGTGACAGCGTGTGTCCGTAAGTGCTCGCGTGTGTTCGCTTGTGTCCGTAAGAGTTCGCATGTGTACGCATGTGTTCGTATGTGACCGTAAGTGTTCGCATGTGTCCGTAAGTGTTCGCCTGTGTTCGCGTGTGTCCGTGTGGTGCTAACGTCGTTCCATTTCGCGGCGATGACTTTGTCAATTTGATGTATTTTTAGTGTCTACATGCCCTAACTTTGTGAAAATGTTCATATTTTATTAAATCGGTGTGCCAACTTTATACCATTTCAAAACTTGTCAGCCATTCACCGCGATGCCCTTGTCAATTTCACGTATTTTTTGTTTATATGCGATAACGTTGTCACGTTTTTCATATTTTACTAAGTCGATGTGCCCACTTTGTACCATTTCACAACTTTTTCAGCGTTTCACCGTGTTGACTTTGTTAATTGGACGTATCTGTAGTGTTTGTCAAGTTTTTCATATTTTCTTTAGTTGGTGTACCAACGTTACACCAATTCACAACTTTTCAGCGCTTCTCTGCGATGACGTTGTCAATTTCACGTATTTTTAGTGTTTACATCCGATAACTTTGTCAAGTTGTTTCGTATTTTACTAAGTCTGTCTGATACCCTCGTTCGATTTCGTAACGTTTCACCGTTTCATTGCGTTAGACAGGTAGTGTTTTCACAATTTATCTAAGTTAGCCTTGTTACTTGCATTACAATCTCAATATTTTATCGTAGCGAACTTACATCCTTTTCAAATTGTCGTATTTTTACTATTTTGCAAAGTCGGTGAGGTAATTGCCTAGCATTTACCGACTCGACGAAACAGAAAACGCGATTTTGTTAGAAAGACGGTTCCGGTCACGTTCAAAACATAGCTTCCGTTAAAAGGATACTTCATGTCACGTGCAGAAAACAATGTCCGGGAAAACGGTGGCTTCTGTCACAGTTATAGCATATATTTTAGGTTTTTCAGATATACGTATTTCACTTAAGCAATGTGGTAATTTCATAACATTTTTCATCCAAACGAGATAGAAAGGAGCACGTTTTCATATATTTAACTAAGTTAGCTTTGCAACTTGTAGTAAAATCGGAATATTTTCTGTTTCGACGTGATAACCTTGTCTTGTGTTCGCATTTTATTAAGTCGGCATGGAAATCACCTCGTATTTTTCAGCTCAATGAGAAAACACAAAGTAAATTTTGAATATTCTAGCGTTTCACCGCAACAGGTTTGTCACTGTCGTATTTTACTGAAACAACTTGGGACTTTCTTGAGTTTCTATCGGAAAACTGCGGATACGTGCTAACACATGCGAACACTTACGGACACTTACGGACACATGCGAACACTTACGGTCACAAGCGAAAACATACGAACATACGCGAACACTTACGGACACATGCGAACTCACGCGAACACTTAGGGACACTTGCGAAAACAAGCGAACACTTAAGGGCACACGCGAATACATACGGACACAAACGAACGCTTACGGACACACGCGAACACATGCGCACACACGCGAACACACACACGCGCGCGCTCGAACACACACGAACACACGCGGACAAACGCTGACACACGCCGACATACGCCGACACACGCCGACACACGCCGACACACGCCGACACACACCGACACACGCCGACACGGAAAATACGTCAACTTGACAAAGTCATCGCAGTGATACGCTGAAAAGTTTTGAAATGGTATAAAGTGTATACACCGAATTAGTAAAATATGAATAACTTTACAAAGTTATGGCTTGTATACACTAAAAATACGTGAAATTGGCAAAGTCACCGCTGTGAAACTTTGACAAGTTGTGAAATGGTATAAAGTTGGTGCACCGACTTAGTAAAATATGAAAAACTTCAAAAAGTTATGGCATGTCAACACTAACAATACATAAAATTGATAACGTCATCGCTGTGAAACGTTGGACATTTGTGAAATGGTACAAAGTTGGCACACCGACTTAGTAAATATGAAAAATGTACAACAATTATGGTTTGTAAACACAAAAAAGTACGTAAAATTGACAAAGTCATCGCTGTGAAACGCTGAAAAGTTGCCAAACGGAACAACGTTGGCAAAACCGACTTAGTAAAATATGAACAAAACTTGACAAAGTCACCGCGGTGAAATGGAACGAGGTTACCACACACGGACACACACGAACACACGCGATCACTTACAGATATGTGCGAACACATGCGAACACTTACGGACACTCGCAGTCACATGTGAACACCTACGGTCACACATAAATACACACGGACACAAACACACACACCAATACTTACGGACACACACACACATGAGCGCGCTCACGAACACACGCGAACACACGCGGGCACACGCTGATATTATATAAAATTGACAAAGTCATCGCTGTGAAACGCTGAAAAGTTATGAAATGGTATAAAGTTGGTATACCGACTTAGTCAAATATGAAAAACTTGACAAAGTTATCGAATGTAAACACTAAAAATACGCCAAATTGACAAAGTTATCGCTGTGAAACGCTGAAAAGTTGAGAAGTGGTACAAAGTTGTCACACCGTCTTAGTAAAATATGAAAAACTTGTCAATGTTATGGCAGGTAAAAACAAACAATTCGTAAAATTGACACAAAGTCATGGCTGTGAAACGCTGAAAAGGTGTGAAAATGGTACAAAGTTGGCACACCGACTTAGTAAAATATGATAAACACTAGATACAATCATCGCGGTGAAATGGAACGAGGTTAGCACACACGGACACACGCGAACACTCGCGGATACATGCGAACACATGCGAACACTTACGGACACTTACGGACAAATGCGAACACTTACGGTCACATTCGAACACATAGCAACAGACGCGAATACTTACGGACACCCGCGAACACACGCGAACACATACAGACAAATACGAAACACACGCGAGCATATACGGGACACACGCATTCACACGCGAATACTTACGGGCACAGGTGAACACAAACGAACACACGCAAACACTTACGGGTACATGCGAACATACGCGAACACTTATTGTAACACACGAACACATATGAACACACGCGAACACATACGGACACACGCGAACACACGTGAATACTCACAGACACACGCAATCACACGCGAATACGTAAGGACACACGCGGTTACACGGCGACACACGCGAACACACACTGACACACGCGGTCACAGGCGGACACACGCGGACACACGCGGACACACTGGAAAAACGCGGACACATACAGACACGCGTGGTCACCTGCGGTCCCGCTGGACACATGCAGACACACGCGGACACGACACGCACACGCATGCGCACGCCCGACATACGTAAGTTGCCTTCGTGAAGAACGTGACCTGTGTGTGTAAGCTAGATTCTGGACATGGTAGCGACGTGTGAACTACAATTTTGTGAATTGATGGAAGACATTCTATGTAACCTACGTACGGGACAACACGCATGCGCACGCACGACATATGTAAGTTGCCTACGTCGAGAACGTGGCCTGGATTCTGAAACCTGGATTCTGGACATGGTAGAGACGTGTGAACTGCAATTTCGTATTGGTGGACAAAGTCTATGTGACCTATATACTGGACAATATGCATGCGCACGCAAGACGTATGTAAGTTGCCTACGTGGAGAACGTGACCTGTGTTGGTAACCTAGATTGTGGACATGGTAGAGACGTGTGAACTACAATTTTGAATAGGTGTAAGATATTCGATGTGACCTACGTACGGGACAACACGCATGCCCACGAATGATATACGTATGTTGCCTACGTGTAGAACGTGACCTGTGTAACTTACATGCTGCACATGGTAGCAAAGCGTGAACTACAATGTTGTATTGGGATAGTGGTATGTGAGCTACATACTGGACAACACGCATGCGCATTGCACGACATAAGAAAGTTGCCTACTTGCAAAACTTGACCTGCGTGTGCTACATACTGGACAAGTAGTGAGACCGTTACTCGTTGCCTGGCAACGTATAGTTGAACCAGTGGCTTACAGTAGCGTTGACCATGCAAGTCGCACAGCCGAAGGTTAGTGTACCAGCAACTTGCAACACTACGACGTCGTCCACTGAAGCTGCTGAGCCAGTGTCCCTCGATGAGAACACCAACCAACTGGCCTGGTCGGGAAGCAGCAAGCTTGGGTAGTCGCATACGTAGGACCTAACTACCAGGAGAGGAGGCATACTGCATGAAGCGCTGCTTTAAAGCCTGTTTGGTATATTTTTGAAAAGACACAATAACTTATAACATTATTGCACACTCTGCTCCAGTTGCATTACGGGACACTACGTGACATATGCAATGTGATTCATTGTTTACTGCTGGTTGTCTAGCAACCTATAGTTGAACCGGCGACAGATCTACCATAGGATGCTGTGTTAAACTCTGGTTTGGTATAGTTTAATACAATAATTTTATAACATTTTGCCTTTCCCCGCTCCATGTCATTACACAAATATGTATTAGGTTTTTCATCAAGCCTTTTCCTTAAAACAATGTTAAAACCCTATATGGTTAAAGGTATTGTTCCTACAAAACTGCCCAAAAAAAAAACATTCCCACATACTCCGCAACAGCCAATGAAAACGCTCGCCAGGATGACCACTTGACTATTTTTAAAAGTAATAAAAAAAGGATTTATAGGGTATTAGCTGAAGACATATCCGTCTGATGGTTCCACTTGTTCTTTGACATCGTTTGCAATTCACCACCTGTCTGCGAGGGGGCCCCTCTTGACATTTTGACCTTTGACCTTGACATATGACCTCTGGCCTTGACCTATGACCTTCCACCTGTGGAAATGTATGTATGTATGCATGTATGTGTGTATGGATGTATGTATGTATGTATGCATGTATATATGTATGTATGTATGTATGTATGTATGTATGTATGTATGTATGTATGTATGTATGTATGTATGTATGTATGTATGTATGTATGTAGGTATGTATATATGTATGTATGTATGTATGTATGTATGTATGTATGTATTTATGTATGTATGTGTGTATGTATGTATGTATGTATGTATGTATATATGCATATATATATATATATATATATATATGTTTGTTTATATATATATATATATATATATATATATATATATATATATATATGTATATTTGTATGTATGTATGTATGTATGTATGTATGTATGTATGTATGTATGTATGTATGTATGTATGTATGTATGTATGTATGCATGTATGCATGTATGCATGTATGTATGTATGTGTGTATGTGTGTACGTGTGTACGTGTGTATGTATGTATGTATGTATGTATGTATGTATGTATGTATGTATGTATGAGTGTATGTGTGTATGTGTGTATGTATGTATATATCTTCCCCCTCCCCTTTATTTCTTATGCCTACAACCCTCCTCTACTATGCCACACACCCTTTCACTACATTTCAGAAGTGTCTACTGCAACGGACACAAATCAGCATAATCTTCACAACATTGATGTTGGCTGATCAACAGTTGTTGGTATGTATGTATGAAAGTATGAATGTATGTATGTCTTTATGTATGTATGTATCTATGTACGTATGCATGCATGCATGCAAACATGCATTTGTGTACATACAAAACCACAAAAAAAGCTGAAGACAGCGTGAAAAGCGGAGTGGACACAATTGTATTGTTCCAATATTGGATGTTTTAAACAGATAGGCGTCTTTTACTTTACGGAATATATATCATTCTGTCTTGACATTAAGTTTCATTTGCAAACGAACAAGCGAACAAAAACACAAACGTTTTATATGTATTGTATATATATTTATATTCACACACACACTTATATATATATATATATATATATATATATATATATATATATATATATATATATATATATATATATATATATATATATATATACATACATATGTGACGCCGGCTGACCAAATGAGTGACAAGTCGGGATTTGACATTTGCCGTGAGTGCCGTCTAAAGCCAGTTGGCATGATTTGGATGAATTTTAGGTTTTTACATAAATAAAATTTTTAACATCCCTTTTAACACTTCCACCCATCCTACACTATTTATTCCAAATAAAATGTGTATTTTAACGTATTATAATGCGAGCCCTCTTGATCAACTAGTCCAATATTACTCAAACAAAAGGATTTTGCTTCGATTCCTTCGATGAAATCCGCCCTGTTGCTTTGGGGTTACCCCTGTGTATCGGGTATCACCAGAGAGGGCATTTCTTCCTCTCTGACGTAGAGCAACCCATATTCGGGCCAAGTACACCAAAATAGCTCAAAACTACCCAATAGGCGGCTACCCTGACAAGGCTTTTACATACTAATGAGAGCGTGCTCTGTCACGTGCGCGCTTCGGTGCTTGCAATTGGATGATCGCCTACGCATATGCGCAGTACGGCAGTGCTAAACGTAAACAAGTAGCCAAGGTCGTTCGTATTCCGCCGTGTTTTTATATCGTTGTTTCCCTGTTATTAACTCTTTTGCAACATAATGTCGGACGCGTTGCTACTTGTGGTGAATGCACCAACCGGCGATGACATTGCTGTTGCGCGGATGTGGGAGCAGTACGATTTCGACGCCTCGGAATGGGACGCTGACCTTGACAGCGAAACCGACAGCGACGTTACGGTCGAAAACGACTGGGAAGCCGATCACGATGACAACGAAGACGGGAACATGTTAAGCAACGACAATAATGCTCCAATTGTCCTGACATTTTGCATAGACCTAGAGATGGTGTATACTCATAATAATACGTTTTGGTCTGCAAAATCGACCATTTGTCAGCGCAACATTTCACAGCTCGCGCCGAGTGTTTGCCCCGGAGGCGAACGTAGCAGCGATCGGGCGGCCTAAAATGGCCTACCCCGATGTTGAAAAACTCTTAAAAATAAAGGTTCTCGATGGATTTGATTAAATGTTATGTTATTTAGCAGCTAAAACGTATGGCTACATTTGTCTAGCAGGAAGTAGGAAATTTATCCGTGCAGTAATTATTTGGGTGCAGGATACTGCGCTAAATTAGCCTAAAAACGGCTTTGTTTTATACTAATTAGCTGTGAAATTAATTAGCACGGAAATTAATTCCTGAAGTTATGGCACATATAATGTACCATAACTTCAGGTATTGTTGCAGCAGCTGGTTGTTATTTGCCCTCTATCATTGCACTATGATACCATAGCTGCATGCCAAATTTGAATGCAATACACATAATATTTATATGGTATCTAAGCCCATGCATAATCCAAAACTTTAACGGCCGTTTTCTCCAGTTTTACTTTTTGACCCCTACCATACCAAATGTGATATAACTTCCCCAATTTTTATAGTAGAGTCATAATTTTTGAATTACTGTAAAGTACTATGCCTCCTCTTTCCAAATATGTCAAAAAAGTACATCAACATTTTTCCTACTTGTCACTGATTTGGTCAGCCGGGGTCACATATATATATGCTAAAAAAATAATTTTTAAATAATGACGTATAGTCGAAATAGCCAGATGGCATAACGTTATTTTTGATAGTAATATATATATATAAATATATATATATATATATATTCATATACAAAATAACGTTATGCCAACTGGCTCTTTCGAGTGAACGTGTTTATTTATAAAAGGCTCCCTGCACGAATAATTTATGTTGTGTGAGTATTTTGTTAGCATATTTATAATATGTATATATATATATATATATATATATATATATATATATATATATATATATATATATATATATATGTATATATATATATATATATATATATATATATATATATTTATATTTATATGTATACATATATATAAATATATATTTATATATATATATATGTGTGTTTATTTATTTACAGTAAAAGAAAATGAACACCGCCAACCTGCATTAAAACGTGGCATGTAGAAGTCCCTGCAGCCACACGTCCTGACTGCGAAGTCAGTGACACACTCCCTGTAGCAGGCCGCCTGCGAGTAACGATCGAAGTAGCGCAGCTTTCTATGTTTCTCACAAACACCGTATGGAGGTGGCAGGTTCGTTTCCTGCAAAATCGATATGCGACTGAATAAGAGTAAGAACATCAATTAAAACTGTATCTTGTCTTTCCTATTTTGCGTTCCTTGTTGTACATTTATATTACAAATACACGCAATGGGTAATTTGCTATTTGTTTGCAAGGCTGCAAATGTGCTCCCGAGAAACGGCTAGAAGATGCAAGACGTGACTGCACTGAACTTTTACTTAAGAGAAGCAATACTTTAACACAATCCAATAAATTAACCCAGGAAGCATTGATATAATCCATGTCATTGTCGCAATTCCAATGGCGAGCTTCTACTGGCTCTGTGCTCTGAGTTTGAACTGACAGTGACGAACACCATGTTCAAGCAGAAGGATGAACGCAAGACCACCTGGATGCATCCTCTTTCGAAACACTGGCATATCATCGACTTCATCATCACGAGGTGTTGGGATAAGATGGACATCCACAGCGCCCGAGCTATGCATGGAGCAAACTGCTGGACCGATCACCAGATGCTGAGGTCAAAAGTGGCTTTCAGAATACGACAAAAGCACAACAGGCAAGGGACAAATAAGCCAACCATCAGCCATAGGGATAGTTTTGAGCAGGAGATGGACAGTGCTCTCGCCCAATGTAGGAGAAGGAAAACTCAACACCAGACGAGGAATGCGCAGCTCTGCAGCAGGTCGTGAACAAAACACAGCCAAGACATATTTTGGCAAGCCAGACAGAAAAAAACCAGGACTGTTTCGACCCCAACGACCAGAAGCTACAGATTTTTATGAGCAGAAGAGACCAAGCCCACCAGAGAGTGTTGAAAACCAGGAACACTAGATCCACCTCTGCAGCATACAAAGATGCCTGCAGACTGCTACAAAAACAAACCGGTGCACTGAAGTCAGACTGTTGGGAAAGGAAGGCAGTGGAGCTGCAGAGAGCTGCTGACAGAAACGACATCAAGGGCTTCTATAGTGGACTGAAGGAAGTGTAGGGACCCAAGAAGAAGGGACCTGTTCACCTGAAATCAACAGATGGAACGGACACCTTCTCTGACAGCAAGAGAGTTGAGGCAAGATGGAGTGAACACTTCCAGAAGCTACTCAACGTCCCTGGCGACATAGATCACGAAGCTCTGGACAACATCCCGCAACGCATTACCAAGACAAGATATTCCAACTATGGATGGGATGGCTAGAGCAATCGCCGGCCTGAAAGATGGCAAAGAACCTGGAGGAGATGGAATTCCTGCAGAAGTATGGAAGCATGGAGGAGTCAATCTGTTCAGCAGACTGCACCAACTAAACACCAATGCCTGGGAGATGGATTCTGTACAACAAGCATGGAAGGATGCCAGCATTATAACCATCTACAAGAAAGGTGATCGAACAGACTGTGGGAACTACAGAGGAATCTCTCTTCTTTCCATAGCAGGCAAGATCTTCGCCAGAATCCTCCTCAACAGACTATCTACCCACATAACACCAGGGGTAGTTCCAGAGACACAATGTGGCTTCAAAGGTAACCGGAACACCATATATATGATATTTTGTCTTCGACAACTACAAGAATAGTGCATTGAGCAGGACCGACCACTGTACATGGTGTTTGTCGACTTCACTAAGGCATTCGATACAGTTGGGAGGACTGGACAATGGCAGCTACTGATGAAGTATGGCTGCCCAGATAAGTTCACAACAATGATCGAGGCACTACATTCCGGAATGATGGCGAATGTTAGTGTTGGAGGGGAAGTCTCGGAATCGTTCAGGGTCACAAATGGGGTCAAGCAAGGTTGTGTACTGGCCCCCACGCTCTTTTCCATATTCCTATCAGCAATGCTTTCCGAGACACGGGGATGGCGTCTACATACAGTCCAGACAGAGCGCTGACCTATTCAACGTCGCACACTTCAGAGCGAAGACCAAGACTATTCGGATACTGAT
>OZ024865.1:8050296-8052796 GCA_964017155.1 Oasisia sp. SBJ-2009 | reverse complement strand
ATTTAACAGTAGCTAATGCACTGTGAAGGCGTCGTTTATCACGCAGTTCGGGGGAACGAATGTCACCCACGAGTGACAACACACAACACAACAAAGCATCCAGACGGGGATACACAACTTGCTGGCCGTTAATGCGTTTGCGTAATTTTCGAAAGGTTAGACATTTGTGTAGGACACCATTAGTAATTGGACTGAGGGCTCTGGAGACCAAATCGAAATAGATGGAGCGTTGTTTGGTTATCCGGTTATTCTTCCCTGCTTTGCTGAATATCGCCGCCTGGCTGTCAAGAGAATGCGGAATAATCGAAGTATTAAATATGTCAAGTATTTCAAGAAGCATACGGTGTGCAATGCGTGCATGCGCAAATGTGAGCTTGTATATGTAGTTATGTACGTTCGTACAATGTGTGCGCGTGATTTATATATATATATATATATATATATATATATATATATAACAGTATTAAATAAGTCAAGTATTTCAAGAAACATACGGTGAGCAATGCGTGCGTGTGCAAATATATGCTTGTATATGTATACGCGTGATTATGCGTGCGTGCGGGAGTTTGCATATGTGCATATTTGCGTCCGTGTGTATATGTAAGTGTGTATATATATATATATATATATATATATATATATATATATATATATACATATATATATACTTACTTACATATATGTCAATATAAAAAAGTTGATATTCCATCATTTAACAGTAATGGTGAAACAATCCAGGAGGTTGATAATATATATCTATATATATATATATATATATATATATATATATATATATATATATATGCATATTTGCGTCCGTGTGTATATATATATATATATATATATATATATATATATATATATATATATATATATATATGCATATTTGCGTCCGTGTGTATATATAAGTATTACATATACACACGGACGTCGCACAAAACAAATATTTATAGAAGTAAGTTTTTAACAAGGATGCCGACCAACAATGACTTTAAACAATCGCATAATAACCACTTATTAATATGATAACTTTGCAGAAAGATAACTTGAAAAAGGATAGACGTGTTTCAAATTTCAAATTCATTTCCAAGATTCATGAGAATGGTTTGACCAAACACCTATGATCTCATATGAATTCAAATAATAAATCAAACTTGTTCCAATCAGAACATCAGCTGGGATATAAACATATATTCATATTGCTGAATATCACTGGTTATGGTGAGGCAACAAAATATAACCTGGAAAATGTAAATATTTCATATGATGCTATTATAAGTAATTACGTAAACTGCATAGATGATGCACACACATATGCGACAAATGTGTTTGACGATAATATCGTAGAATATATTATGGCAAATTCAAGTGTTGAACTGGTGAGTCGGCAGGGTGGTAGGACAACACCATACAAACGTGTTGAAAACATATTGTTAGACAGAATATCAGTTACGCTGTCACAATGTCCAATTAGTTTGGATTTCAGAAAAACGTGAGGCAGACGTGTATATTTATGTTTTAAAGGACGTCATTGATAGGCATATGAGTCTAAATCGGTCTATATTTACACGTCTTTTACATTCTTTTAAAGCAAAGAAGAAAGATAAAGTGAAACATTATATCTTATTTCAAAGATTAATTTTGAGGTTACACATTTTGACAGGCAAGGTGGTATATTCTCACCATGCCCTTTTTAATATATATATATGTATGTATATATATATATATATATATATATATATATATATATATATATATATATATATATATATATATATATATATATATATATATTTATATATATATATTTATATGTATATATAATGGATGACTTAACCATAGCATTAAACGAATGTAACACAGGGTGTGTTATAGGTACTACAACTATCAATCATCTTATGATGACTTGGTAATTATGTTCCCATCTGTATCAGGACTGTCTGAACTAATATAGGTATGTGAACTCTATGGGTGAAATTATGATATTAAAGACAACTCCATGAAAATTGCTGTGTTACTATGCAAAATTAAATATATATAAAATGTTGATATTCCATAATTTAACATTAATGATGAAACAATCCAGGAAGTTGATAATATGAACTATTTGGGTCACGTTATTTCTAGAACATTATGTGATGACAAAGATATTTTACGCCAATGCCGACAACTATATGATAGAGGTAATACGCTGCTGTGGACATTTTACATGTTTCCACTGAAATGAAGCTGACTTTGCTGAACACTTTCTACTCTCCTGTCTATACTGCTCAGCTGTGGTGGAATTACAGCAGCACGTATACATATACTTCATGTTGCTTACAATAATGTGTGTCGTTTATTGCTAAATCAGCCTAAATATTGCAGTGCCTCCACAATGATTATGGAATACCATGTACCAGTTATTAAGCTATAACTCGAAACCTTGTTTCTAAATTCAAGCGCGGACTTGATGCCTCTAATAATAAGTTGGTAATTGCAATTATTAATGATATGAAGT
>OZ024865.1:8017796-8045296 GCA_964017155.1 Oasisia sp. SBJ-2009 | reverse complement strand
AACATAGTTCAAAAAATGTGCTTGTGCTTGTAAATGTCGTTGACGTACTTCGATTGAGTGAACTTTGGACATTGTGCACAACGGTCATTAAAGAATGAGAAAAATGTACAACGGAGTTTCATGGAAGTTATTTAAAACCCCAAATGGCGGCTAGATATCATGTCAAAGGCGGTGAGTATGCAATGTTATATAAACGCAAGTTATACAATAAATAAAATAAAACAAGCGATGAAGGATCGATATTGAAGAGAGCGACATTATCCTCTTAACTACATTGTGTATACATAACAACTTTGTCTTATTAATCTTGCTACACGCCAACCGGTTATAATTGCAAACAGTTACAATAGCGCAATCGACATTAGACCGCCAGTATGCACATACCTCTCATCCGGTGGCGAAATATTTAAGACATATATATTTTGCATAGCTAGTTGATTCAACCAAAAACAACAGTAATTTTATGAGACTAAACGTTCACCTCTGCGAGACTTACATAATAATAATAAACATTATTTTGACACCATCAAATCCGGGACGTCTATCCCTTGCAGGGGTGTGTACATACATGTAAATGGGTAAATAAAGTAATACATATAGTTGGTAAACTAAAATATAATGTTCACGGGTGTGTACATACATGTAAATGGGTAAATAAAGTAATACATATAGTTGGTAAACTAAAATATAATGTTCACGGGTGTGTACATACATGTAAACAGGTAAATAAAGTAATACATATAGTTGGTAAACTAAAATATAATGTTCACGGGTGTGTACATACATGTACATATGTAAATAAAGTAATAAATATAGTTAAACTAACACATAGTGTTCACGGGTGACTACATACATGTAAATAGGTAAAGAAAGTAATGAATATAGTTAAGGTAAAATATAATGTTCACGGGTGTGTTCATACATGTAAATAGGTAAAGAAAGTAACGAATATAGTTAAGGCAAAATATAATGTTCACGGGTGTGTACATACATGTAGATAGGTAAATAAAGTAATATATAGTTAAGCTAAAATATAATGTTCACGGGTGTGTACATACATGTAAAAAGGTAAATAAATAAATAAATATAGTTAAGCTAAAATATAATGTTCATTGTGTAAAACTAGTTATGTAGAAAACAAAAATGTGTTTAATTGTTTCTTACATTTTGCTAGATTGCCGTTGTCGCGCATATTCCTAGGGAGTTTGTTCCACAGTTTGAGTCCTGCACAGGCAAATCCACGGAGGACGAAACGTTCTAAATTCACATTTGGCACTTCGAAGAGTAACCCGCCTGCAGAGCGCAGAGATCGGCGAGGCACGAGATAATGTGGCGTACCATCTTATCTGTGAACTAGTAGGCCTACTAGTAGCTTGTATTTGACATGCTTTACAAGCTATACATTTCAAAATAATGTATTAATAAAGGTCACATATGTGATTGAACAATTCATTTAATATCACCGCAAGATATACAATAACTCAAATACAACAAGCGCTGAAGGATCGTTATTGAAAAGAACGGCACTCTCCTCTTACCACCATTGTGTATGCATAACAAGATTGTCTTATTAATTTTGTTACATAGCAACTGGTTATATTGCACACAGTTAGAATAGCGCAATATACATTAGACAGCCATTACGCAAATACCTTGCTTCCGGTGGCAGAACATTTACGACACAATTATTGTGCACAGTTAGTTGACTCAACCAACTGCAACGGCAATTTTATGAAATTAAATATTCAAGTATGCGAGAATGACCCTATATTTATTTTAGAACAAGTTATTAACAAAAGTCTCATATGTGATTGAACAATTCAGAAGACTGAATTGAACATGGGCAGGACGTCAGTAGAATATGAGATAACCGATGGACATCGCGTATCACCACGTGGAAACCCTACGAATGGAAACGACTTAGATGAAGACCGGCGAAACGATGGAGAGACGAACTAGACGACTACTGGAAGGGTACCATCTGGCAGAGGATAGCGCAAGACAGGCAAATGTTGAAACAGAACGCTGATGCCTTCGCCCAATCACGGAACACTATGGCTGCACAACAATCATGTGTATTAGGTGTTTTTAATATCATCATTCACACTCACACGTCAATGCCTGTTGTGACTTTACACTGAACTCGGGAATGGGGATTTATGGGGCACTTACGAGATACCTAATGACATTGTTGTCTCCTAGCAATGTAACGCTTCAATAAAAACGTTTCTTTGGACTTGGTTTAATTATACCTATTTTTATTGGGGTTTCCATCAGATTAAACTACTTGTCATAGTATTTTCCATTGTGTTTAACATTGACTAATACACCCTTGCTTGTGGTGGCTTATTGAATAAAACATGCACACGGATTGACATAAGCAGCTGGCAGCAGCACAGTGCTCGTCAATTTGAGATAGTTCAATAAATAGTCCGACCATCAGCTCAAACCTAGCGTCTATGCTGTAGTTAGTGTGTGAGGCAATCGATGAGACATTGACCGATTCAACAGTTGTTCAATTGGCCGTGATCTACAAAAAACCATACCCGCAAGTAGCCTTGGTTATCCAGGCTCCGTGAGGTGGCAACACGTTTAAGCCCCTTCAATCTGCCTAGGGAAACTAATGCTCTGCATTTGTTAACCGCCAGGGCGGCCTTACCCCAGATTAGGGTAGAGACGCTGATTGGCTATCAGGCCAACTATGAAATAAAAAATAAAATAACGATATACTTTTACAAGATAATGATAACCTATGAAGAGTATTCAACATTGAACTTATTGTAACACAAAATTAAAAGTAAAAATTCAAATTCACAGTTGTTTATAATATAAGAATTACGGCAGGATTAACAAGTATCCGTGAGGTGGCAGCATTGTTTAGACTCACACGGATAATATATAATTTAAAGAACGATATCTTTTTTTATGAAATAATGCGGTATTATAAAAAAAAACAATATTAAACTTGCAATTATTTATAAAAATAGCAATTACGGCAGGATTAACCAGTGTCTGTAAGGTGGTAGCATTGTATAGATCATGAGGATAAATATTAAAAAGAGAGACTCACCAGACTGACTTCTCGGCCTAGTTCCGCAGCCGACCGACAGTTAACCGAGACTAACCCGCTCGCTGCAATTTGTTTTTACATGTCATAATGCTTTAGGTGCCAAAGTACACGATTAAAGTGTTTGTCTTGCAACGTCTTCTTACCACAATATTTTTATTACGATTGCTTACCACACTCAATGGAAGATTAAATACATATACGTTTATAATTGCAATCCTTTATTCAACTGTATTATTACGAAACACTTTAACAAGTTAATACCGATTTACACTGCCAAATTTCCTTATTTTTAGCACAGGTCTTTAATTTGTCATGGCTGCTACTTACATTTCAGTCACAAGGCTAACTTTGCAATCTTGTGTATGTATTTTATGCAGACCATTTTATATTTTAATACGGCCTTCATCTAAGTATTCAGGGTATGGGAAAAACGGAATAAAAAACCTGTACATTTGGGTTATGCATCAATATTGTGATTTTATGTATCTTAGAAGAGCAGAGAAACACGAACAATGGATTTTCATGAAGGTGATTTAAAAACCTCAAACTGCGGCTAGAGATCATCTCTATGGTGGTGGGAAACCTTGTTTTACATAAAATCCAGTTTTAATATATAACAAAACAAGCGCTGAAGGATCGATATTCGAGAGGACGGCGCTGTCCTCTTAATTACACAGCGCGTGCGTAATACAATTGATTTAATAATCTGGCTCTTGAAAACCGTCTGTATTGCACATTTCATAAAACATAGTTTAATGTTATTTTAGAATAAGCTCGGATTGTTGTGGGATAAAATGTATTAATAATTTACGCATGCACCATATGTGTAAGTAATTACATAGACAACGGAAAGCTTTCGGTTACGAAAACACACAAACATCTTGATTTATTAATTAATACTTATTTATTTGTATACACCGTGTCACATATGTAGTATTGGCGGCGGCGAATATGATGTAATGAAGCAAGATAAGTATGCACAGCACATAGGGTTTATATTAGAATCCAGAAGAATTATTGTTTATTTAAATACAGAAACTATGTTAAACAGTACAAACACAAATTGGTTAGCCAACTGGAGGCGGACACAGCATCCTCACGCACTTGGCACAAACTACGGAGCGGGCTCATAGAATATAATACGTTCGCACGGTGGACACCGATGGCGTGGTTTAGGCAGTCCGGAGGTTTGAATGCCTCGGCATATCGCATACCATTACACTAACGTTTTTTTAAATTACTAAACCCGATTTTGCACTTACAAATCACTTGTAATCCATAACAGTGAACGTCTAGAACAAAGTGAATAAAACAACTTTGATTAACCTACATGTATATTATACATTTACATAACTTTTATTTCCAATTGTAATATATTAGTTCGAAGTCATACATACGTTTTATTTAAAACACATACAATTATGAACATTGATCAACTGAACAAATATGTAACTGTTATACTAATGTACACACATAATAGGGGTATATTACGAATTATATTTAATGACCTTCTCAATACACACTCGCTTATGGTGTACCCAAATTGTGGAATACTATTATCGTAAAAAATAATATTGAATATTGTAGGTATATGAATACATTTTAAAAGGCAATGCAACAATACATCTGGAGAACATATTTATAAGAAAAGCTGCATAGTAAAGTATAGTAGTATATTTGAGTACAATAATATATGTTGATATTTATGAACAATATAGTTAATTGAGAAAAGTCATTATCATTCATTAATGTTACTAACTGTGGTAAGTTCGCTTCAGCATAATTGCACCAAGGTATATCGTGGCATACTTGTGTTGTTGACAATTGATAAAAGGATTCATGAGCAGTGATCTTCTTTCCTGCTTATTGTTAATTTATATGATGGCTTGTATGTATATATCCTGTGCTTGTATTCAATACGGTTTCAGACTATCAATCAATAAAGCAATTGTGTTCAAATAAAAAATATAACTTGGAAAAACTGTATAGGCTCCGGTTGCTATATTGGATTTAGCAAATGAATACATTCCATTATTACTATATATATGGAAACAGGCTCGGTGACATAAACCATCCAGTCGAGTGCCCGTCTTACTATACTTTATACATTTGCCGCAACTGTTGGAGGTTTTTGCTTCAGAGTTACGTGTCAGTCTCCTGTGCTGATGTCCGTCGAGGTCGCCGGTTTTTCTTATGCCATCGACTGGCCACAGCAATAGCGAAGGCGTCTGCTGCCTCGAAGAGAGTTATGACACTCGCGCCAATTAGCAGCCCCAGCGAACCACCGATGTCACCTGTAACATGCACGAACAACCATCCGTAATCTATTTCATGTACTACTTCGTATATATATATATATATATATATATATATATATATATATATATATATATATATATTATATATATATACATATATATATATATATATTTGTATATATATATATATATATATATATATGTATGTATATATATATATATATATATATATATATATATATATATATATATATATATATATATATATATATATATATATATATGTATGTATATATATATATATATATATATATATATATATATATATATACACTCGTCATTGATTATAACTAACTAAGGAAGAATCACCTTACTGATTATGTTTTATTTTGACATAATAGTTATATATGTTTTGCCGATTATCACATCACAGATATAAACGTAGACATCAACGTTATGAAATTGTGGAATGATTACAGTCTTTCCCCGTATATTACAAATACAAACAAATACAAATCAGCCTTACTGAGTAAATCAATGAGTGTGTAGGCCTCCAACTGCTCGTATTCCTGGACACGCAGGTCGCGCATGTAGACATTCAGCTCCAGAAAGTTGCGTCTGAAAGAAATGCAAGTAACGTTTTGAAAGGACATGTTTTACTAAGCTCTATATGCCGTACGTATATGTGTCGATGTGAATATATATATATATATATATATATATATATATATATACGATGCGATGCGATGCGATGCGACGCGACGCGACGCGACGCGACGCGACGCGACGCGACGCGACGCGACGCGACGCGACGCGACGCGATGCATTTAACATAAAACGCCTTCCACAGAGGATCAGATCCGGCACGAGCACACATCTTGCAGTGCAACTGAGTAAGATCGGTAAAATCGAACAATAATTTACTCAACCGGTTTTGTGTGGTCGGAAAGTAATCCGTGACATACTGTTCAACTAACTTCTTTGCTTCCTCATTCGTAAACGTGTTGGCGAAAGACAACTTGCTGACGTATTCGCCATCGGATAAATGCTGCCAGTATGTCTGAATTGTCTTAGATATGTTTTTGAAAGCATCGTGTTGAAATGTCATACTTTTGCCTAAATAATGCAACTGTATGTTGTAGAAGTCTAAGAAATCGTTCGGGTCGTTCATAATCGTTGTTTTAAAATTGTCGAATATGCGCTTACGCTTCATAATACGCTGCAGTGGCTGTCGTATGACGAGTGATTTATATGATCTTAGTTCTCTGTCGTAGTCGACAGATGATTCCCAGATCCCATTGCTATAATTGAAATATTCATATTTAATTTCTTCACTTTCGTGATCATTGTTTTTTAAAATACGTAGTAGGCCTTCGATGTTTTCAACATATGTCTTAGTGTGCCCTCGTAGCCGACTGTACGTCATATTGATATCCCTGCTTTGCCGGAACAAATCTTTGGTTCGATAGAACGAATCGTATGCACCGTTAGGAGTTGCCGTGTAGTTCGTCAAAGTGACACCACTGTTGTAAGCATCGTGCAGTCGTTGTATATCGTCAGTTACTTTCTTCGAACATACCAGCTTTTCTTCCAGACGCAGACGTAGGGCAGCTCGCCAACTTTCTTCGCCAATTGAACTTACCGAATTTCTTAGTATCGTAACCAGCTCGAAAGAGCCGTAGACACATCCATACAAATTCATACGATCCCAACCTGCGATCATGTCATTCTTTATGATGTCGTGCATTTTCTCTAAACCCAATAACATAATTATAATATAGCTTCGATGAAACAACATTCCCAATTTCAGCACGTTGATAACACGAGCATATATTTTTTGGTCAACTCGATATCGAGGAATATCTCGTAATACTCGATAAGCCTCCTCTTCATTATCTCGTCGTTTATCCGGCAAAATGTTCTCTTTGGTGTCTATCGATTCGTTCAGGTGTTTGCCGGCTCGCTTGAGGTACTCGGCAGATACACTTCGTTGGGGCCTAGTGTCCTCGTTGGCGGTCGCGTAACTCATGGCCGATGTGTAGTGTTTAACATCACAGGCTGGTGGACACACGCACGACGCCGACAGGTTTGTGTTGAATGATTCTGAAGAAAAAACCCGACACTTTACACGCTATCGGTGCTTACTGTTCTGCAGCTATTTTGGTATTCGTAAAAACTAAAATGAATACATATGCCTGACCGTTCAATGTGTCAAACTACGACATTAACAATTAACATTAATGTAGATGTATAGGTTCTGCGCTCTCTATGAATATAATGATATAACCTTTTCACCCACACACACACACATATATATATATATATATATATATATATATATATATATATATATATGTATATATATGTATATATATATGTATTATATATATATATATATATATATATATATATATATATATATATATACATATATATATATATATATATATATATATATATATATATATATATATATATATATATAAATACCTATATTGATTTTTGATAAATTGAAATATTATTAATACTATTAATTATGCCATCAGTGCATTATATATATATATATATATATATATATATATATATATATATATATATATATATATATATATATATAAATACATTTGACATATTTGACACATTTCATTTATTTGTCATATTTAGCATGTTTGACCTATTTGACATATATGAAATATTTCTGTTTGACAGGTTTGGGGAATGTCTACTAGCGAATGGATTGTGGCGGGATTTTACATCATAGCTTGTTTACGAGCGACCCAAATTTGAGTAGAACAACGTAACTGAGAGTGTGACGTAATCGGAATATAGGGAGTCGAGATCGGGGCGCTTGCACTCAATATATGTCGTAGAAACTTTGAAAAGCCTATTTGGGTAGGCGACCGTTTACTTGCTCACCTAACGATGGCAGCAGACAGCTCGTGTATTGGGATATGCTGCACACGGGTGGATCATCTGTAAGCAATTGTTATATGGATATGTACGTATGCATGTACATGTATGTATGTATGTTTGTATGTATGTGTGTGTGTATGTGTGCATATATGTATGTATGCATGATTCATACATTTATGTATGTATGTACGAAAGCAGACATTTATGTATGTACGTACGTATGTAATAATAATTATAATTTTATTTAAACACCTCATTTCTTTACATAGTAAATTCAGGGGTGTGTACAAGTAAAATAGCTTAAAAATTAAATACATTACAACAATTCAGCAAATTATAAGTACACATTTTGATAAAATAATGCACACAAAAAGTAAAAAAGTAAATATATGCTCATTTTAAATATAAAGTGTTCATGTTCTTTCTAAAATGTCTAGAATAAATTACGAAGATGCCTGTTTAAAGAAAAACGTTTTTAGGTCTTTCTTAAAATGTCCGGAGTCTTGTTGTTTCCTGAGATAAAATGGAAGCGAGTTCCATAGTGCAGGTCCTGCACATGAAAAGGCTCGTCGCCCGAAACGTTTTAGGTTGACCCTTGGAACGCAGACGAGAGCCTGGTCAGCCGAACGCAGACTGCGATGGGGAACGTACGGCGTGATTCGATCAGCCAGATAGCGTGGAATGTTAGCATGCACGGCGCTGTGCATAAAAGTCAGCAGTTTGAAATCAATACGCTGTGTCACGGGTAGCCAGTGCAACTCTCGCAGAGCCTCCGTCATGCTGTGTTGGTCACGGCAATGTAAACCTAGGACGACGCGCGCTGCTGAACGCTGGACCATTTCAAGTCTATACAACAGCGTTCCAGTAATGCCGTAGAGGGCAGCATTACCAAAATCAAGTCGCGACGTGACTAACGCATGAACAAGTGTCTTGCATGCTCGAAGAGTTAGCGCAGAATGTATTTGCGCTATACAACGAAGTTGGGCGTAGGCAGTCCGGCAGGTACGGCTTACGTGTGCGGTCATCGACAGAGTTGAATCGAGGTGCACGCCAAGGTCGCGAATGCTGGCCGAAGTGGTAACGTTGCGTCCACAGATGTCGATGACAAGAGGACGTGGCTGCGGAGTGCGGTGGTTCGGTGTGGTAAAGAGAATTGTCTCTGTTTTTGCTTTGTTCAAAAGTAGGTAGCGCGACGCTAGCCAAGCTTTCACGTCGATGACACACCGGGATATCTGGTCGGCTGCAGACGCCGAATCGTTAGGTGGAAAGTCAACATAGAGTTGTGTGTCGTCAGCGTACACATGGTAACGAACACCATGCGTTTCGAAGATATATGACAGGCCAGCGCAGTAAACAGTGAAAAGTAGAGGGCCCAACACACTGCCCTGTGGAACTCCGTGTCGCAGTCGGGTTTTGTGAGACGAGTGACCGTCGACACTGACGCATTGTGTGCGGTCGGTAAGATACGATGCGAGCCAGCAGAGTGCGACACCTCGTACCCCGATTCGATGTAGATCTATTAACAGTATGTCATGGTCGATAGTGTCAAACGCAGCGCTGATGTCCGGCAGTACAAGTACTACGTGCTTATGCATATCCAGAGATCGCAGAATGTCGTCTTGAATGCACACAATCGCGGTTTCAACACTGTGTGCCCGGCGGTAGGCACTCTGAAATGGATCTTCGAGGTCGTTGCTTTGCAGATGTAGATGCAGTTGGGCGGAGACGTGACGTTCGAGTAATTTGGATGCATAAGGAAGCTTAGAGATAGGTCGGTAGCTGGAGTAGTCGTCGGCGGAAAGACCTGAGCGTTTTAGAAGAGGCGTGATGACAGCGTGTTTCATGCTTGCCGGAACAGTGGAGGATTCGTAAGATAGGTTGATGATACTCCTGAGAATCGGCGCCAAAATGGAGGTATTAGCTTCCAGGATAGCGGAAGGCAGTGGATCGATATTGGACGTCTTTATCTTGCCATTTTGAATAAGTGACGTTACTTCTTCGAGCGAAGCCGGCTGAAACGCCAGCAGTGGCGACAAAATAACACGTGCATGCGCGTTATAGACGTTCGCTGATGGCATCGGGATTTGGCAGCGGATCGAATCGATCTTGTCGGTGAAATGACTCGCGAAAAGATCGGCAAGAACAGCAGGGCCACCAATCTCATTCGGTAGAGTGTTTCCGCATTTTCGGCCAAGCAAGCGGTTCGTAATGCGAAACATTGCTCTAGTGTCGTTCGAGGCAGTTTCAATCACTTTACTGTAAAATGCGGCTTTAGTTGAAGCCAGCGTTCTGCAGTATTGATCACGCAACTCGATGTAACAATTACGGTAGTTGTCGGTTCTGTTTTGGCGCCATTTGCGCTCAGACAGACGGACCCGACGTTTCATGTCATCGAGTTTCCTACACCACCAAGGAGTGTGTGGTCGTTCATTTACCGTACGCTGCACAAGTGGTGCATGGTGATCGATAAGGCACGACAGCTCGAAACAATACTGATCATAAAGGCTGCACACATCACCGAGAGGTTGGGTGATGACATTACACTCACTGAGATCTGTCGTGAAGCTGGAGTTGTCAATCGCCGCATATCGACGGTACGTTATTGTCTTTCGAGGCGGGCGGTGCTTGGTGGTGGCAAGATCACAAATAACAGCAAAATGATCGGTGACAAGATTGTCGACAGATACTCCTGTAACTAGTGATGAGGAAGAAGCAGTGATTACGAGATCAAGTACATTTCCGCGGCTGTGTGTTGCATCTGTGACGTTCTGTCTTAAGTTGTCGTCAGAGAGGACGACGAGAAGAGCTCTTGCGTGCGGATCACTGTCGTCGCCGTACCGTACGTTGAAATCGCCGACGATGATGATGCCGGACTTCGTTCTGACGCATTCGACGAGTTCTCGAAACTCGGTAAGGAAAGTGGCGAACGGCTGGGAGTTGCGACTGGATGATGGCTGTCGATATATGACGAACAGTCGTAGGGTGGAAGAGACCCTTGGAGAACGTAATTGTAGGTCGAGGCCAAAGTTTTGAGTGATCGACAGTGTATGTAGCTCGGAAAGGTACACCGACACCACCGCCACGGCGGTTTCTCCGAGCAACATGTTTGAATGTATATCCGCCGGGTGTGACAGCGGTTGCAGACACGGTGTCCTCGCAAGATAGCCACGTCTCTGTCAAGCACAATATGTCCAGATCGTGGTCAACAACAAAGTCAGCTAAAAAAGCTCCCTTGTTGCAGACAGATCTCGCATTCAGCAGACACAACTTGGCAGGTCGCACGTTTGTAGTCAGCATTGGGACTTGTATATTATTGCCCCGGGAAGAAAGTGGCGGCTTGGTCAAAGTTGGAGGACGGGACGTTATTATTACAGGTATCTTGCGCGGCTTATGGGCACCCGCACGACAGCCCCGATGGGTGGGTCGGTGGAGTGCCACCCCTGCGACGCACGCTGCTCTCCAGGCAGTATTGTTCAGACGGGTGTCTCTGCTGGGGCGTAGACGTGACGTATGCACAGCTCTGGCAACAATGGTTGCGCATGACCGCATAACCATGTCAAGTGTCACTCAGGTGCAGGCAGAAAATTTAAAATGTCAACAATTCATGAAACCGCGTACAACTTGCCGTGAATTTATGTCAACGTAGACTTGATGCACTCATAAAATTATATGTAAAATGTTAAAACTGTATACTCTTTAAAACTGCTAAAAATCAACAAACTCTGGGGATCGGTAACTGGTGCAGCTACGAGGCGCGCCCAGTCACGTGATCACATATACATATTTTATGGATGTGTGCACTTGCGCTATATATCAATCCACACAATGTACGCAGAACATAGCGTGAAAAGTGGTTTTGACAGCATCGCACTGTACAAATATCGGTTCTTGACATTAGTTGTTATTTGCATCATTGGCGTATGTGTGCATTGTTGCATGTCTGCGTGCGTGTGTGTATATGTCTGATGTCACCGCATATGGCATAAAATACTGGAACGATACTTGATTTTAATTAGCATTTGCATCCTTGGCAAGTATCGTTCGAGTGTTCCATCAATCATACACACACGCAAGCACGTACGCTTCCACGCACGTACGCACCCACGCATTCTCACGTACTCCCAGTAACAAATAAACACACACACACACACACACACACACACACACACACACACACACACACACACACACACACACACATACACACTCACCCACACACACACACACACACACACACACACACACACACACACACACACACACACACACAGGATATGCACGCACGCACGCTTTTAAATAATGATGTACAAACGAAATAGCCAATTGGAATAACGTTAGTGTTGATATATATATATATATATATATATATATATATATATATATATATATATATATATATATATATATATATATATATATATATATATATATATATATATATATATTATAGTAAAAGAAAATGAACACTGCCAACCTGCATTAAAAGGTGGCATGTAGAAATCCTGCAGCCACACGTCTTGACTGCGAAGTCAGTGACACACTCCCTGTAGCAGGCGGCCTGCGAGTAACGATCGAAGTAGCGCAGCTTTCTATGTTTCTCACAATCACCGTATGGAGGCGGCAGGTTCGTGTCCTGCAAAATCGATATGCGACAGCGTATTGGCTATGAGTAAGAACATCAATTAAAATTGTATCTCTTCATTCCAATTGTCGATAGTCCATGATTATGATACATTTCTAATAAAACACACGCAATGGATGTTGTTGTTCATGCGCTATTTGTTTGAAGGATTGCAAATGTATTCCTGAGAAATGGCAAGAATATCAAAGACATGATCTCACTAAAGTTTTACTTAACAAATGCAATACTTTAAAACAATCCAATAAATCAGTCCAATGAAGCGTTTATATTATTCAAGGCAGAAACATATCATGACATTAACGCGACGCATCCCGCCCTTGACAATAAAGTAACCGCTCCAAACAAAGTTAAATCTTATCCAAGATGTGCAAATAATAACATAATAAAACTAGATGCTTTCGCTCAATATATTTCTTAAACGTAACCTGTCTTGTATAGATGTTTATAAAAGGTATATTAAAATGCTAGTAAATTGTTCTTCGATAAAACACTGATGTCACTCTTCTGAAAACGAGTGGCTTAGATTGTGAACATTTCAATATAATCGGAAACGATGTTACGTTTTTAGCAGGGACCTTACATCAACAGACTATATTGTGCAATGGAATAATTTGTTTAAAGACAACACCTACCTTCGTGTGGCTTACTGCAACGAACGTGTGCATTCCGACTGGGACGCTTTCGCCGAAGTCCTGCACCAGCGGTACGCCGTCTTGCTGGTGCAGAAGAAGCTTCAATCCGACCGCGTTGTGTGGACCATTCGTGTATTCGTACTGTTCCACGTTCACCACCAGTTGTAGTCCGTTCTTCACTCCTGGAGAACATTGACAATTCATGAAATATAATGGTTTATTTTGGCTCAATGCAACTGTATTGACGTGATTTAATCCAGCGGATCGCCATGATAGCTTTAGTAGTTCGCCAGGCGTCACTTGTTTCCGAACATTTGCTTCTATGATCGCTAGAGGCGATAGGATTACTTACCAGTTGCGTTGACTGTGGAATTGTCGGTGATCCGGGAGTTGAATGTGTAACACACTCCGGCGTCAGTGACTGTCAACTCGAAGTCTACGTGACTGCACGGCATCCCCGTCCATCGACAACTATTGTAACAGTGACACATTAGTGCATGGAGTCAAAACACAGACATACAAGAATGGTTTTAGCCTACCTCTGTTACACTTATTTTAGTTTATGATCGCGATCAAAATAAAATAAAACTACACTTGCCATTACTAAAGTATGTTTTGGTGTGGTCCTACTTGTAGAGTTAATACAAACTAAGTAGTTACGTGCCACCACAATCACGTTAATACCGTCAATGGTTAATTCTGAATATGATTTGAAAGTGAACATTTCTGCTTAAATGATGCATGATGGCTAACATATACAGAGATTTGGCAAAAAGCACCAATAACATGAGCAGCAATATTTACTACGATATACCATGATGCTATCGGTTCCTTGTGTTCGTCGACACATGTCATTATGTACGGTTACAGCAATATAACACTTTGAGTAACATGGCCTGGGGCTACCGTTTTCAGGGCATAACAAATCAGACTCTGTGTACCAACATTGAAAAAGGTACAACATTCTGTGTTTTATGTGTTGGATTAGTGTGAAGCACATTTGTGATGTATAATTGTGTAACTAAAATGGTTCGACACATACAATTCGGTAGTAGTATATAAACACATTTGATTTATAACTAAACATTGACGTTACAATATTATTGTAGTTGGCGATTACACCAATATAATACTTCGAATAACATGGCCTGGAGCTACAGTTTTCAGAGGATAGCAAATCAGATTTTTTGTATTAACATTGCAAGAGGAACAACACACTATGTTATATGAATTGTTTTGATGTAAAGCAATAAACATACAACTGGTGATATATAGTTGTCTAGCTAAATTGGTTCGATACATAACATTCGGTAGCAGTTTGTTCAACAGCTGGTGTCTCGCTAATCACTGACGTTACAGTATTATTGTAGTCGGCAAATGTTTACTGTGCTGTTTTCTGTTATATGCAAAACATCAAAAACATTGCCATTTTGTTTCCCTTAAAAAACATTAGGCAAACAGGTAACCTACGATGCAATCATGTCTTCCTTGAGGTGTCGATGTTGAAGGTAGACTTCTAGCATCGACACGTTGCCGACGCCCCACTTCGTGTAGTTGAACACTGTGGTGTTAGTCTGAGAGTACATATCATCCGACCAAGAGTACGATCTGGTTTCTGCAGCAGCCACTAGTCTGTAAAATAATCGTGAAACCTTTCAGTATAATGACTAAGCAAACAAACTACCATCCAGGACAGTACACGGGTGGAATTTTCGGTACTGCTATGAGCGTTTGCATATTTTATTCAACTATCAGTAGTGCATACCACATAAATCAACTTACAGTGAAAGGCTATGATATCCTGCGTGTATATATGATCAGATTATCACACCTTTCTTGAAATCTCCGACACTTACCAAAGAATTAGACAAGTCGTGAATATAATAGTTTTTAATTTCGAAATTTTCTTTGCGAATAGTTGGTTAATAGTTCCAAACGCTGTGATACCTGAAGACGTTTTGGTTGCATATGGTGACGGCGGGAAAGACAACTGGTGCTTGTTGTGACGTCGATATTTTCAGTGTGACAGGCCGCCGCAGGTAGTTTCCCACTAGCAACTGACACTGATAGCAGAAAATAGTGGTGCTGCACAGAACGATTGCGATCCACAGAATTCTGCAACAAATGGACCGGTTTCACTGGGTTTAAAGCAATGGATCTGCGATCGTCCCACGTTCAGAGAGCGTTGAAATATCTCCATTGTCTATATATTTTTTTCTACATCACTTGACGCCAAGAGAAACAGACGATTGACTTCCATATTGAATTGTTACATTGAACACAATTGCTTTATTATGAGTGATTGTCAGAAACAATATCGAATACAAACACATGAAATATACATACAAATCAGGATAGACAATCAACAATAAGCAGGAAAGAAGCAAACTGCTTATAATTCCTTTTTTCAAGTAATAACAAAACATGTATGCCACCTTGGTGCAATTATGCTGATGCGAACATACCACAGTTAATCAAATAAATGTCATAAAAAACATGATGATACATTTTGTCAATTAACTATTAGCTATGCTATTCAAAATTATTCATACATACAATTATATTAAATTATACCAATGTATCCTAAGTGTTCAGTGTTTCTTGTTAATATGTTCTCCAGATGTATTGTTTCTTTGCCTTTTTGAATATACTAATAGACGTACAATTATCATTATGATTCTTCATAATAACAGTATTCCATAGTTTTGGACCAACATAAGTAAGTGTATTTTGCTTGATATTAGTTTTGCAATGTGGTATTTTGTAAGCTATATGTTGTCTCATATTGTAGTTGTGTGAGGGTCATCATGAACATGTCATTAAATATATTTGGTAATATACCCCTGTTATGTTTGTACATTAATATACAAGTTACATATTTATTCAGTTGATAAATTGTCATAATTTGATGTGATTTAAATAAAACATATGTATGACTTCTGAATTCAGCATGACTAATTATGCGAATGATTTGTTTCTGCAAATATGAATTTTAGATAAATATATTTTTGGGGCTTTTCCCCATACTATATTACAATAGATAATAAAAGGGTATATGAAGGTATAGTATAAGTTAATCAAAGTTTTTTTGTTCACTTTGTTCTTGATTTTCCAGAAAATGCCTACACTCTTAGATATTTTTTTACATGTATATTTTATATGTTCATTCCAATTGATTTTATTATCTATTATCACTCCCATAAATTGGGTATGGCTAACAGTGTCTATTTGAGTCCCATCTATATAAATGTTGTTGATTCTTTTTCTTACACTAGGAATATTGCTAAATGTCATTATACATGTTTTCTTGATATTTAACGAAAGTTTATTAAGCCACTGTGAAATATGTTGTATTTAAATATTTAAATCGTGTTCCATTTTTGGCAAATCTTTCCCTCGGATAAAAATATTAGTGTCATCTGCATACATTATCGGAAAGGTGATTTGTGACACAGCACTTAAATCATTTATATAGATCAGAAATAATAAGGGTCCTAATATTGATCCTTATGGCACACCACAAGTTACATTTTTAAGCTCAGAATTGGTTTAACTGATTCGTACTGTTTGTTTCCTACTAGAGAGATAACTTTGAAACCATTGGAGGACAGTTCCTCTTATTCCATAATGGTTTAATTTACTTAATAGGATGGAATGGTTCACTGTATCAAATGCTTTGGCGAAATCTAAAAAAAGTCCTATTATATGTTCTCCTTTGTCCATTGCACTTGTTATTTTATCAATTAATATTGTTAAAGCCATGCAAGTAGAATATCCTTTTTTGAATTCAAATTGATAATTTGACAAAATATTATGTTTATCAATACATTTAGTTAGTCTACTATATACAAGTTTTTCAAATATTTTAGAAAATACTGGTAATACGGAAATTGGTCTATAGTTACTGATTAGTGTAGCATCTCCTTTTTTAAAAATCGGCACTACATTAGCTATTTTTAATTCGTATGGTACGTATCCTTTGTCAAACGATAAATATATAATGTGGCATAATGGTTCAATCATGCTAGAGTATGTTTGTTTGATGATGTCTGGTTTATTTACTAACAAAATCAAATGCCACTGCAACTATGTTGTAAATATTTCTAGCACTGAAAGTTGCCGACTATGTACATTTAATATGCCTTTGCAACGAAAATGACATCAAAAGTAATATTAAGGTAATTACTATTAACAAGATGACACATTTGTTACGATGACACAAAAAACATTTATTATCAGCAAAGAAACAGATCTATGATATATATATATATATATATATATATATATATATATATATATATATATATATATATATATATATAATATGCATGATTATCGTTCGGAAGATTTCATACACATATCCACAACGTTAAGTTACTGGTGAAGGCTGTGTAAATAGTGAAATGGTTGCCGTTTTCCAAGATTACATAATCGCCATCGCATACCAAGGGTTTGTTTTTGCTCACTCTATTACATATAATGTACGCATAACGTTACTTGGTAGGCTATTATAATCACTGATTGCACTACACCATTTGTTTGAACGCCAGAGGAATATGATACATTCTAGTGGGCAGAAAGTGCAAGACTCGTTTACCTTCAACCACGGTTGCTTCTCGACTCAGTAACATTTCTCAACCCGTGAAATGTGGTCGTTTCACAAAACGCCTTGACGGCGTGACCCCACTGCTTGCTCGGCACGCTTGTCTCGTCTCCAAAACCACCGTGTTGCATGGACGCTGCTGTCGGCTGGCAGGTAGACGTCTGCTTTTCTTTCTTCTGGTTCGCGCAGCTAGCGTCTTTCATGTCTACAACACGCGTGTTTTGCAAGGTACGAGGACTGTCGTTTTGTTTTGTTCCGAATGTTTCCCATTTGTTGATGCCGCAGTGACATAGTTCCATAATTGCCTTTGGTGCATCGTCAAACTGCTTTATGATACCACAGTAATGATTTGCGACGGGATATATCAAGGAACATATGAGTAAAAGAAGAATGACATTTGATTGTAATGTAGTGTTTAGTAAACAATGAAGGTTGCGACCGGAAAGAATATTTATCGCAAGGAATTATCCGTTTTGTTTCGGTGGGCAAGCAAACACGTTAACGCAATATTTAGTTCCTTATAGAAGATCAGTCAAAGAACATACCTGCATATGTGAAGCATTGACTGCTATACGACACAATCGATGCACCGGTGTATATCTGTGACGGCTGCCGTGTTTCGTTGACTTCACGCATGACAGGTCGCTTGGGCTGCTTTAGTATCTCCCATATCTCACCGACGTCACGCTTGAGTTCTTCTACGTCTCTCTGCAAATGGCAAACTAATGCTTTCGTCGATTCAGCAGTCTCGTCAGCTGCTCGTCTGAATTGATACATCCTGAAAAATAAACCCAACATATTGGCATTGCAACACTCATTTCTATATTATATCAGGAGCATAGAACCGAATACAGATACGATACCGTTTTGCATAATACAATACCGCTGCTATATATAGCCAAATCCACTTGGCCTACTACTACTATAATCCCTGTGATAATTACATGAAATTTTAACTAGGACTGTTTCCTTCCTAGATCATCCGAAACCTCGTATGGTTTGTGTCCTGATTACTCCTACCACCAGAGAAATGCTTTTTTTATCAATCTGACTACCAGAGGAAGAAAATAAAGATGGTTTCATAGTAATCATCCTACAACCAAATTCACGTCAACACCGACATTCACAGGGACTGCTTTTGATTTATCTCGACCGCCGTATAGACAACTTTAATTTATCTCTGACAGTAACGTTTTTACAATGCAATCTATGTACTTTAACCATAATATATCCCTATTAGGTAACGATAAGTTATTAAACCACGTAATATAAATATTCAGGGTTGCTCAAAGCACGTGACCCTTAACTCCATGTTAGACCTGGTCATTCGAACACCATCTTGGCTTCTTTGGGAAGCATCCCGCCACACAGCATAAATATACCATATTTAAGCTATTTCTTGCTTTTTTAATGTTTGCAATTCCAAACAAGTATGTCGACTGCCCGGTGTCACATACATATGTTTAAACCAAATGTTATATTGACACTGTATTGTTGTTTTTGTGTAGAGACATTTCATTACCGAAATGGGACAGAATGTATTTGTTTTATGCGCAACCAGTGGCAATTGCTAACAATCTACATTCATAATGGTCAGTCGGTCGGTCGGTCGGTCGGTCGGTCGGTCGGTCGGTCGGTCGGTCGGTCGGTCGGTCGGTCGGTCGGTCGGTCGGTCGGTCGGTCGGTCGGTCGGTCGGTCGGTCGGTCGGTCGGTCGGTCGGTCGGTCGGTCGGTCGGTCGGTCGGTCGGTCGGTCGGTCGGTCGGTCGGTCGGTCGGTCGGTCGGTCGGTCGGTCGGTCGGTCGGTCGGTCGGTCGGTCGGTCGGTCGGTCGGTCGGTCGGTCGGTCGGTCGGTCGGTCGGTCGGTCGGTCGGTCGGTCGGTCGGTCGGTCGGTCGGTCGGTCGGTCGGTCGGTCGGTCGGTCGGTCGGTCGGTCGGTCGGTCGGTCGGTCGGTCGGTCGGTCGGTCGGTCGGTCGGTCGGTCGGTCGGTCAATCCATCAATCATTCATTCATTCATTCATTCATCCATGCATTTATATATTTACATAATATAATGTTATTTGCTTAAGAATAGATTAACCAGATGACACTTTGATATATTGAGTTAATTATACTGTCAATAAACATTTTTTTAAAGGCAGTAACATAATCCATACACACAAAATAGGAACCAAGCCATTTCATCCATCTAACCTATACACAGACAACATGAAACTAGTCGTAGTCACAAACCGTCTGTTCAATTATAGTGGTTTTCGACATATTGTACTCAGCCCATTTAACGCCTTGCATTAGCGCAAAAAAACAAAACTAAAAATGCAATCATACTTACCTCTCCTGGGTAGAAACGAGTGGAAAACGGTACAGAACGTTTCTTGCGAACCGTAACGTTGATTGGTCTTCAAATGTTGACTTCTAGAACCCCGCTGTGTTCGTTCATCACCGTATTCACGTTCAAGCAAAGGTGACGGCTCGGGTCTCAGGTAAATAACCAATCAGCTGCTGCCACTTGTAGCTGCCGCGGCGTGTCCTGCTGCTCTGTGTATATGCGGCCAGAGATAATACATACGAGATGGGGCTCTTCATCATACAGCGCCCACACACGGAAGGGATAAAAACTTAAAACAGATACCGTAATAAAATACGTGACGTTCGAGATTGAGTGAGGTATGTGTGCGTTTGGTTCCCCTCCACGGGGAAGGGTTGACCCAGCTACATAAAGTAACATATCATAGATATAATGGTTTCGAAATATAGGCAATTTAGTTCACCTCACATTGCATGTATCTTTCGGAAGAGACTCTAAAAGCCGGTGGTCCCTTATATATTGTGTCGATGCCAGGGGGAAAGAAAGATCCTATACAAGGGTTAAATGTGTAAGCAGTAATGGACTAACACTAGGGAAGGACAACTCTGAATCCCAAGCTCGGCAATACTCAGGCCACAAACATATGGCAAACATAGAGTGGTGAGCTAACCACAAGAAGGAGAACAGGATAGAACGCTTCGCCAAATTCATGTTGCTCCGCTTTACAACTATTCTGTGTTTTGCGGTTTTCTCATTTCCTAGAAAGACGTCCTTATTGCTAGAGACTCTCTGGCAATAAGCATGAATGTTGTCCTTACGACCATAGCAGAAGGCATTGTATGGAGACATGCATGCACATGCATTTGACGATATATATTCGGTGAACGCTCGTCGAGAGAAATTTGCGTTTTGCTTTTTATGTATGTTATTATTACTATTAAAACAATACCTGTACGTAATTGCCATTCTGAAAATCACGGTGAAATATCGAGTATTTCCATAGCTTCCCTGTCCTTAAATCTGTTCTCAATTTCCCCGGCAAGATCGTCTAAATCAGTCAAAAAACTATATCAGAGCGCCACATTTATCTGAAGTAATTACTATGTCAACGTGCGTTCGCTGAATATATCGCCAACCGGACGTGCCTAGATGTCCCCATACGTTACCTTCTGCTCTGGCAATAAGAGCGACTTCCACACTTATTGCCAGAGCTGCTCTGCGGGTATCTCTGTTCTCCCCAAGTTACCTGAAATCACGCAACTAATGATGCACGGCGTCGCATTTTCCTGAAGACATTAGTATTTAGACACGATTTCACTGGAACTATGTAGGCACGCATACCACAAATATAACTATGTCGCTTAGAAGACCTGAGAAGCATGGACAATGAATGTTCATGGAGGTCATTTGAAAAACCCAAATAGCGGCTAAATATCATGTCTATGGCGGTGAGTACAAGATTTTATATAAACGCAACATATACAATAAATCAAATAAAACAAGTGCTGAAGGATCGATATTGAAGAGAACGACACTGTCCTCTTACCTACACTGTGTAAGCATAACAAGATTGTCTTATTATTCTTGCTACATAGCAACCGGTTATATTGCACACAGTTACAACAGCGCAAGCGAAAGTAGACCGCCAGTACACAATTACCTCTAATCCGATGGCGGAATATTTAAGATACAATAATTGTGTTAGTTAGTTAGTTGACTCAAACAACTGCAAAGGCAATTGGTTTGCAATTAAGATATTCACGTATGCGATACTGACAAGTTATTTATTGCAGAACAATTTATTAACAAAGGTTACAGATGTAATTAAACAGTTCAGAAGACGGAAGTGGACAGGGCAGGGAACATCAGCGGAATACGAGATAACAGATGGATTGGACATCGCATATCACCACCTGTTTACACTACGCTGAGATACTTGTGTATGCCATTTTTCGCGTCGGCCATTTTGAATGTTAGTACGCCCTTCATCTAAAGAGATGGGGAATGTGAAAAACGGATTAAATGACGGAAACACGAACAATGGAGGTTTTTTTAAAAACTCAAACGGCGGCTAGATATCGTCTATACGTTGGTGGAAATCCTAGTATTTCATAAAAGCCAGTGTTAAAATAAAACAAAACATGCGTTGAAGGATATATATTCGAGAGAACGGCGCTGTCTTCTTAATTACATTGCGCGTGCATAATAAAATTGATTTAATAATCTGGCTCTTGACAACCGTCTATATTGCACATTTCATAAAACATAGTTTAATTGTATTTTAGAATAAGCTCTGATTGTTGTGAGATAAATATAGTTGTATTGCACCATGTGTGTAAGTAATTATTTAAACTCGTGAACGCTTTCGGCCACGAACACACGAAAACATCGGGATTTATTAACTGATACTGATCTATTTTCATATAGCTTGTCACAGGTGTAGCATTTGCGGCGTCAGATGTTATGGAATCATGGAAGATGAGTATACAGAGCACGTAGGTTTATACAATAGTCCAGAAGAATTCTTGTTTTATTAAATACAGAAACAATGGTAAACAATACAAACACAAATTGGCTAGCCATACCGAGGACACCGTATCCTCACGCACTTGGCACAAACTGCAAAGCGAGCTACAATAGCTTATGTTCGCACGGTGGACGGCGATGGCGTGATTTTGGCAGTCCGGTGTTTTGAAGACCTCTGGATGTCGGAGACAATTACACTAACGTTGTTAAAATTCTTATAGCCGATTTTCAACTTTAAAATTAATTGTGATCCGTAACAGTGAAAGCCAAGAATAAAATTGACAAAACAAATTTGATTAATATGCAGGTGTATTACACATTTACATAGCGTTTATTATCATTTGTGACATAGTATTTAGAAATCACACATACGATATATTTAAAGCACGTCAAATGATGAACATCTATCAAATGAACAAATACGTAACATTTATACTAATGTGTAAACATAAAGGGGTACTTTACCAAATATTTTTAATGACCTGCTCAATACACACTGGCTGGATTTATTCCTAAATTGTGGAATACTATTATCATGAAGAATAATATCGAAGGTTATACATATATCAATATATTTAAAAAGGCAACGAAACATTAATCTGGACAACACATTTTCAAGAAACACCGCGCAGTTAGCATAAAGTGGTATATTTGTGTACAGTAGTGTATGCATTAATATTTGTCAACAGCATAGGTAATTGAGAAAAGTCATTATCATGTTTTCATGACATTTATTTGATTAACTATGTTACGTTCACATCAGCATAATTGCATCAAGATATACCGTGGCATACATGTTTTTTGTCGATAATTGAAAAAAAGGCATCATGAGCAGTTGACTTCCTTTCTGCTTATCGTTTATTATCTATCATGCTTTGTATGTATGTATCTTCTATTTGTATTCAATATTGTTTCCGACAATCAGTCAATACTGCAATAGTGTTCAATTAAAAAGGTTCCCTTGGAATAGTTCTATGGACTCCAGGGGCCATATTGGATTTGTCTAATGAATGTATTCCACTATTACTAGATACATGGAAACAGGCTCGAAGACATAGGCCATCCACTCGAGTGCCCGACTCAATAGACTTTATACACGTGGTTTACAAGCCGTCTTTTCTAGGTTAAAGCTTCAGAGTCCAGTGTCCCTCTCCTGTGTTGAAGACCGTCGAGGTCGCCTATTTTTCTGATGTCGTCGACTGACCAGAGCAATAGCGAAGGCGTCTGCTGCCTCGAAGAGAGTTATGACACTCGCGCCAATGAGCAGCCCCATCGAACCGCCGATGTCACCTGTAACATAAACGAACAACTATTTCATGTACTACTTCACAATAAGAGAAGAAGGTTGATGTTCAGCGCCATCGATCTGGCGTGGCTGGACCACACGCATCACATGCGTACGGTCCAGCCACACCAACCAGCATAAGAAAACGAACAATTCCGCTAGTGTTGTGAATTTGTCTGAGACAATATCGCCAGCTCTTATTTGGATCTGTCGATGTATATAGCTTTTAGAGAGGTGAGTTGACTACCGAAAATGGTTGAAGCTCTTTTCACGACGCTGTCAAGCCTGCTCCTCTGGTGTAAGCTGATGCTGCCGAGCCATACACACATTGAGAATGCAAGAATACTCCCAATAGCAGAATGATAAAACTTAATAAGATTCTCCCTCCTCAGCCCCAACTTTTTTAGTTCGCGAAGGAAAACGGCCTTTCTTGGCCCTTTTTTACGACAGCATCTCTGTTTTTTCCCCAAACCAAGTCACTATATATTATCGTGCCTAGTAATTTTAAACCGTCCACCCTTTCGATAAAGTCACTACTAATTATAATGGGAGCAAGTCGAGTGTTCCTCTTCCTAAAATCTACGATAATCTCTCGAGTTTTGGACGCATTCAGTTGAAGGTTGTTAGTGTCACAGTCTGTTCACTTCATGGCAATATTCGGACTCATCTGGGTTCGTCACCAGCCCTTCTAGAGTGGCGTCATCTGCGAACTTTAAAAGTTGTATCGAGGAGTGATGGGAAACACAGTCATTTGTAAACAGGGAGTATAGCAGCGGGGAAAGGACATATCCCTGAGGATAGTATTGCTGGAGACAATGCCGTTCATTTTATCAACCTGTGATCGCTGTAATAAAAAGTATGTGTATATATATATATATGTATATATATACATATATATATATATATATATATATATATATATATATATATATACGTAATTGATTATAAGAAAGGAAGGATAATCTTATTTATGTTTTATTTTGGCGTAATATATATATATATATATATATATATATATATATATATATTCGAATATATTCGTGTATTTAATTGTATATATATATATATATACATATATATATATATATATATATATATATATATATATATATGTGTGTGTGTGTGTGTGTGTGTGTGTGTGTGTGTGTGTGTGTGTGTGTGTGTGTGTGTGTGTGTGTAAACATATACAAGGGTATGTATATGTATATATATACATGATATGTATATATGTAAATATGCAAGTAAGTATATATATTATATATATATACAAATTAATATATATATATATATATATATATATGCATATATATATGCATATATATATATATATATATATATATTATATATCATGTTTTCTACCGTTTATCATACCATAGAAATACACATAGACATCAACGTTGTGACATTGTAGAAAGATCTACCAAAGCAATGTTTAAGTCTTTCTCCGTATCTTGTAAACACAATAACACAAATTCGCCTTACTGAGTAAATCAATGATGGTGTAGGCCTCAAGCTGCTCGTATTCCTTGACACGCAGGTCGCGCATGTAGACATTCAGCTCCAGAAAGTTGCGTCTGAAAGAAACCATGATGACTTTAGAAAAGACATGGTTCATTAAACTAAATACGTACATGTTAATGTGAGTATATATATATATATATGTGTGTGTGTGAGTGTATGTGTATTTATGTGTGTGTTTATTTAGGTGTATGTGGTATGGTGTGGTGTGGGTAGTGTGGTGTGGTGTGGTGCTGTCAGGAGAGTGCGTATCAAAGTGTGTAATTGTTTCAGATGTGTGAAACATGTTCAGACCACAGGAGTAGTTATGATATGATTGTGAAATACCTGTATACATTTCCCTCCAATCGTGCCGTTTGCAAGAAGGATTCCATCTTGTCCATCAAATCCTTAAATAACGTTAGTTTAGGTAAGAATGTGGTGTCTTTGAGATTGTGTAATATGTCCGCATGATTCTCAATACAACTCTTGACATCAATTACTGTTCCTCTCACTAGCATCGAAGACAATGTGCTGTCATTCCAAAAATCAAAATATATTCGCATAGCTTCTCTCCCAGCGTCGGTCGTTTTCTTGTAGTGTTCGTAGAATTTATCATAAAACGCCTTCAACAAAGGATCAGATACGGCACGGACATACATCTCGCAGTGCAAATTAGCAACATCGATAAAATCGTACAACATTTTACGAAACCGGTGTTGTGTGGTCGGAAAGAAATCTCTTATATACTGTTCAACTATTGTTTTTAGTCCCTCGTTCGTAAACAAGTTGGCGTAAGTTAACTTGCTAGCGTATTTGCCAAGGTTCAAATGACTCCTGTATATGACAATTGTGTAGTGAATGTTTTTGAATGCTTCATTTTGAAACGTCATACTTGTCATCAAAGAGTCCAACTGTTTGCGGCAGAAGTCGATCAATTCGTTCTTATCAGTAGTCATCAACTGTGTTTTTGTAAATCCATAAAGTTTAAAATTGTTGTAAATGCGCATACGGTCTATGATACGCTGCATTGGATGTCGTATGACGAGTGATTGATACAATCTTAATTCTCTGTCGTATTCGACTGAACTTTGCCAGAGCCCATTGCTATAATTGAGATATTCGTATTTAATTTCTTCACTTTGAATATCATTGTTTTTTAAAATACGCCGCAGGCCTTCGATGTTTACAATGTATTTCGTAATGTGTCCTCGTAGCCGACTGTACGTCATATTGATAGCGCTGGTTTGCTTAAACAATTCTCCGATTCGATAGAACGAATCGTATGCACCGTTAGGAGTTGCCGTGTAGTTCGTCAAAGGGACACCATTGTTGTATGCTTCGTGCAGTCGTTGTATATCGTCAGTTACTTTCTTCGAACAAACCAGCTTTTCTTCCAGACGCAGACGTAGGGCAGCTCGCCAACTTTCTTCGCCAAATGAACTTACTGAATTTCTCAGTATTGTAAACAGCTCGAAAGAGCCGTAGACACAGTCATACAAATTTATATTATCCCAACCTGCGCTCACGTCATTCTTTATAATATCATGCATTTTCTCTAAGCCCAAGAGCATAATTGTACTATAGCTTCGATGGAAGGTTACTCCAATTTTCGTCAAGTAGGGTACAAGCATATCTATTTGAAAAGTGGCCCAAGTGCTAGGTATATCACTTATCACTCGGGAAGCCTCCTCTTCATTAGCTCGCCGTCTATCCGGCAACATGTTCTCCTTGGTGTCTATCGATTCGTTCAGGTGTTTGCCCGC
>OZ024865.1:7995296-8015296 GCA_964017155.1 Oasisia sp. SBJ-2009 | reverse complement strand
AAAATTCCAATAATTTGTTCCATCAAAAACATTGATATCACTCTTCTGAAAAAGTGTGGCATAGGTTGTGAACATTGTATTATAATCGAAAACGATATTACGTTTTTAGCAGGGACCTTACTAAGAACGGACTATATTGTGCAGTGGAATACGTTTGTGTAAAACACAACACCTACCTTCGTGTGGCTTACTGCAACGAACGAGTGCATTCCGACTGGGACGCTTTCGCCGAAGTCGTGCACCAGCGGTACGTCGTCTTGCTGGTGCAGAAGAAGCTTCAGTCCGACCGCGTTGTGTGGACCCTTCATGTATTCGTATTGTTCCACGTTCAACACCAGTTGTAGTCCGTTCTTGACTCCTGCAAAACATCGACGGTTTATGCAGTATAATGGTTTATTTTGGCACAATGCAACTGTAGTTACTTGATTTAATCCACCGGTTTTATCCCTCGGATCACGAAATAAAACTGGATCGCCAGGGTGCTTTCAGTAGTTATGTCACGTGTTTCGGAACATTTGCTGCTATCATGGCTAGAGAATAGAGGTTTATTACCAGTTGCGTTGACTGTGGAGTTGTCGCTGATCCGGGAGTTGAAAGTGTAACACACTCCGGCGTCAGTGACTGTCAACTCGAAATCTTCGTGACTGCACGGCATTCCCTTCCATCGACAGCTATTATAACAGTGAAATGTTAGTGCATATTATGATCAAAGAACATAGACTGACAACATTTTTATTATCGTACCTATATTAAACCTATTTTAGATGGAGATGCAAAAACAACTACAGTTGCCATTACTATAGTTCATTTTGCTGTGGTTCTATTAAGAGAGTTAATATAAAATAAGTAGATACATTCTACCACAATCACATTGATATCATCAGTGGTTCATTCAGAATATGATTATAAGATAAACAGTTCTCCTTAAATTTTCCATTGAACGACGGCTGACATATACAGAGATTTGGCAAAATACAACTAATAACATGACTAACAATATATACTACGAGACCTCATGATGTTATCGGTTCCTTATTGATCTGGTTCAATCATCGACATTATATACGGATACAGCAATATAACACTTCGCTTACTTAACATAACCTAGGGCTGCCGCTTTCAGAGCATACCAAATCAGATTTTGCGTAGAAACATTGAAAAAGGTACAACACACTGTGTTATATGAGTCGGATTACTGCAAAGCAATAAACACACAATTGGTGATGTACAGTTGTGTAGCCAAAATGGTTCGACACATACATTTCAGAAGCAGTTTGTCCAACTTTTGCTTTGTAATTATACACTGACGTTATAATATGATGGTAGTTGGAAAATTATTACTATGCTGTTTTCTTTTGTACAGAAAATACCAAAAACGTTGCCATTTGTTGTTTCCTTGAAGAAACGTTAGGTTAACATGGAACCTACGATGCAATCATGTCTTCCTTGAGGTGTCGATGTTGAAGGTAGACATCTAGCATCGACAAGTTGCCGACGCCCCACTTCGTGTAGTTGAACGCGGTGGTGTTAGTCTGAGAGTACATGTCATCCAACCAAAAGTACGAACTGTTTTGGGCAGCAGCCACTAGTCTGCAACAATCGTCGTGAACGTTGTTAATCTAATTATCAAATAAATTAACCGTCATCTATGACAGTACACGGGATGGAAGTCTCGGTACTGTTATGTGTTTTCATTGTTTATCCAAATATCACAAGTGAATCAATCTTATAATAAAGGGCTATGATAACTTGAGTGTGATACATTATCAGGTACTGGCACCTTCATAGAAATCTCTGACACGTACCAAAGAAATAGACCAGTCGTGAATGTAATCAATTTGAATTTCGAAATTGTAGTTTTGAACAATTGGTTAGTTATTCAAAATGCTGTGATACCTGAAGGCGTTTTGGTTGCAGATGGTGACGGCTGGAAAGACAATTGGTGCTTGTTGTGACATCGATATTTTCAGTGTGACAGGCCGCCGCAGGTAGTTTCCCACCAGCAACTGACACTGATAGCAGAAAATAGTTGTGCTGCATAGCACGATTGCGATCCAGAGAATTCTGCAACAGACGGAGGGTCGGACTGGTTTTAAAGACAATCAATCCGCGACCGTCTCATGTTCAGAGAGCGTTGACAAGTCTCCATAGTGTATAGATGTTTTCGACATCACTCGAAGCCAAAGAAAACTGACGGCTGACTTCTCGATTTAATTGTTACATTTTATTTACTAACAAAATCAGATGCCACAGTAACTATGTTAGAAATATCTTTACCACTAAAATGTGCCGACTATGTACATTAAATATACATTTGCAATACGAGTGACATCTAGAGTAATATTATGGTAGTTATTGTTGACAAGATGAACACATTTCACGACGACAAAATAGCCTTTTAATTTCAGCTAAGAAACATTATGAAACATTATTAAGCGTTTAGGAAATGTCAATATTTGTATGTCTGGTTAATATACATATATATATATATATATACATATATATATATATATATATATATATATATTTACATTGTATATATATATATATATATATATATATATATATACATAATATATATACATACATACATACATACATACATACATACATACATACATACATACATACTTACATACATAAATACATACATACATACATACATACATACATGCATGCATGCATGCATGCATGCTTGCAAGCATGCATGCATACATTCATACATTCATACATACATACATACATACATACATACATACATACATACATACATACATACATACATACATACATACATACATACATACATACATACATACATACATACATACATACATACACGCATAGAGTACATACATACATACATACATACATATATGCATACATATATGCATGCATATATTCATACATATACACAAACTTCTATATATTCATATTCAGACATATATACAAACATGCAAACATACAAATATACATACATACGTACATACATACATACATACATACATACATACATACATACATACATACATACAAACATACATACATACATACATACATACATACATACATACATACATACATACATACATACATACATACATACATACATACATACATACATACATACATACATACATACATACATACATACATACATACATACATACATACATACATACATACATACATACATACATATACACCATGGATCTTTACCTTTCGGAAGACCATTGATTTCGTATACATGTATACATGTTCTTTAATACACTCTTTGTCATTGCAATTATGTCCGCAACGTTAGGTTACTGTTGAAGGCTGCATACATAGTGAAATGGTTACCATTGTCCAATATGATATGATCGCCATCGCATGCCTAGTTTTATTTTTTGCTCACTGTTGTGTAGATAATGTATGCTAAACTTTGGTAGGCTCTTCAAATAATTGGTTGCACAACAGCATTTAGCTGAATGCCAGAGGAATATAATATATTGGTAAAAAGTGCAAGAACCTTTTACCTTCGACCACGGTTGCTTCTAGGTTCAGTAACATTTCTCAGTCCGTGAAATGTGGTCGTTTCACAAAACGTCTTGACCGCGTGACCCCATTGCTTGCTCGGCACGCTTGTCTCCTCTCCGCAACCATCGTGCTGCATAGAAATTGCTGTCGGCTGGCAGGTCGAATTCTGCTCCTCTTTCATCTGATTGGCGCAACTGGTGTCTTCCGTGTCTACAACACGCGTGTTTCGCAAGGTACGAAAATAGTACTTGTTTCCATATGTTTCCTAATTGATGATGCCGCAGTGATATAGTTCCATAATTGCCTTTGCTGCATCGTTAAACTGCTCCATTTGTGACGGGATATATCAAGGTAAACCTTTTTAGTTTAGCGTTTCTGTGACGTGATCATGTGGACTTTAATTATATACATTTACCCATAAGGTATACAATTTATATCACATAATTATTACGCAATTAGTATCATTATCAGCATTGTAGTATGATAATTTTATGATATATTAGATACGCTATTTTTGTTTAATCATATGCTTTTCATTTTATTTATTTATTTTGCATACTGAGGAATAATTAGTTATGTAACAACTGTGTTATTTAATTTTACTGACTCAATTATATAGGCATATATTTATAATGTGTGTGTATATATATATATATATATATATATATATATATATATATATATGTGTGTGTTTAATTTAATAATAATTTTTCATCCATATATACATATATCTATTTAATAATAATGTTTCATCCATATATACATATATCTATTTAATAATAATTTTTCATCCAATTGTAGCTACTATGTGTACATTTATGTAAAGCGCCTGAGAGCAGTACTATTGATTCGTGCGCTATACAAATAAATTGTATTATTATTATTATTATCATTACATGGGAATAAAGGAAGAATGATGTTTCATTGTAATGTAGTGTTTAGTAAACAATGAAGATTGCATCCGGAAAGAATATTTATCGCAAGGAATTATCCGTTCTGGTTCGGTGGGCAAGCAAACACATTAACGCAGTATTTGTTTGCTTTTAGAAGAAGAGTCACAGAACATACCTGCATATGTGAAGCATGTGTTGTTATGTGACACAATAAACGTACCGGTGTATTTCTGTGACGGCGGCCGTACTTCGTTGACTTCACGCAAGTCATGTCGCTTGTCCTGCTTTAGTATCTCCCTGATCTCACTGACGTCACGCTGGAGTTGTTCTACATCTTCCCGCAAAGGGCAAACCAATGCTTTCGCGGCTTCAGAAGTCCGGTCAGCTTCTTGATTAAACTGCAACATCTTGAAAACAAAACGACCCCACAAACTGGCATTACCACACTCATTTCGATATTATATCAGAAGCTTAGGACCAAATGCGATTAATTTTTTTAATACAACACCGCTGCTATAATTATTGACAATTTCACTTGGTTTACTACTACAGTCCCAGTTACAATTACATGAAACTTTGCCCATGACTGTTTCCGTCTCAGATCATCCCCAACTTCGAATGGTTTGTGTCATGATTACTCCGAGACCAAATTATATCAACTCCGACGACCAGAGGAACAAATCAAATATAGTTTCATAGCAACCAACGCATTCAAGTCAAATCCGAAAATGACGGAGACTTCGTTTTGGTTTACCTACACCACCGTACAGACAACTGTAATTCAATTGTGACTGTGATTAACTTTACAATGCAATCTACATCATTTAATCATCATATTATATATCCTGTAACATAGCGAAAAGTTATTATATCACGCAATATAAATCCTCAGGATTGCTCAAAGCACGTTACGTTTAACCCTGTTCAATATAACACTATCTCGGCTTCTCTGGGAAGCAACCTGCCACGCAGCAAAAATATACCATATTCAATGTGTTTCTTTCTTCTCTAATATTTGCACTTCCAAACAAGGATCTCGACTGCCAGGTGTCAGAGACACATGTTTAAACCAAATGTCAAGTTGGCACACTTACCGAAATGGGACATTGAACGTATTTGTTGTATGCGAAGCCAATGGCAATCAATTAATACCAATCTACATCCACAGTGGTTACAACCAACGAACCAACCAACCAACCAACCAACCAACCAACCAACCAACCAACCAACCAGCCAGCCAGCCAGCCAGCCAGCCAGCCAGCCAGCCAGCCAGCCAGCCAGCCAGCCAGCCAGCCAGCCAGCCAGCCAACCAACCAACCAAACAAACAAACAAACATCCATCCATCCGACCGCCCGACCGCCCGACCGCCCGACCGCCCGACCGCCCGACCGCCCGACCGCCCGACCGCCCGACCGCCCGACCGCTCGACCGCCCGCCCGCCCGACCGACCGCCCGCCCGCCCGCCAGCCAGCCAGCCAGCCCGCCAGCCCTCCAGCCCTCCAGCCAGCCAGCTAACTAGTTACACTGGGAATAAGCACGTATACATAATTACATAATACAATTTTATTTGCATAAGTCTAGGGTTTCGCTTTTTATGTTAATTAAACTATCTGTATATATTTTTCTAAAGGGCAGCAACAACATACTATCACATAAAATAGGAACCATGCCACTTCAGTCATCTAACCTAGACAGGGACAGCATTAAACTGTTTGTAGTCAGAAAACGCTAGTCCAATTATAATGGGTGTCGATATTATATTGTACTCGGCCCATTTATATCATACAGTAGCGCGCAAACAAACTGGAAACGCAATCACACTCACCTCTCCTGGGTAGAAACGAGTAGAAACGACACAGGATGATTCTTGCAATCCGAAACGTAGGTGGTCTTCAAATGGTGACTTCTAGGACCGCCCAGTGAATGTGTTGGCTGATCACCGTATTAAAGATAAAACAAAACTGATGGCATGAACTCGCGTCTCTCGTAAATAGCCAATCAGCAGCTGTCGCTTGTAGCTACCGCGGCGTGGCGTGTCCTGGTGCTCTGGGTGTGAAACTGTAAACGGCCAGACATAATGAGCCAGCGAGCACCCAGGTCTTCCACCAGAGGGCGTCACTGCCGTACCGGCACTAGTATCTCTCGCGAAAACGAGGCACGCCCTATTTGCTGTGTCAATGCCCGGGCAATTTATCGCTTCGTTGCACATTAATAGAATTGAGTTTGTGTTACAATGCCTACATGGTGTGCGGCACCGCAGTTTTCTCACCGGGTTGGCCATCCGTTCCAAGCGGACAGAGAACTTTGGAATAACTTGGAGCATGCGATTCGACGTGCAGCTGACAAGAGGGGGTCGCGCTGGACACCAAAGCTGGACACTACATACATGGTTGTGTGCTGTGTGCTAGTACAGTTACTTTTCGCCAAGTGATTACATACGAGACTCCGAGACATTACATGGTAATTATATAATTTATTATGTGTTCATCAAGTAATGATAGTACTAGTATTTTTTTTATGATGACAACTTACGCTACTTACAATAAATTTGTATAAGACGTAGCCGTAGAGAGCGTATGCCTATGCCCAGGCCATGACATAGCCATAGGTCGTAGTCACGTGTCAGACTCACTTAGTCTAGTACTCTCGCGCAGTATCTTTCGCTATATATGTACTTACGAATATAGTATAACCGGAATAACATAATATAAATTATGATAATTTTTCTCTCAGATCGTTTGCCGAGGCATAAATTATCAATGGCATTCTCCACCCGAAACCCTGTTGTCGGGGATGACGCTGGTCTGGTTACCTTCCTAGATTTCAATTGTATTCGTCTTCCTCGTTTTCCCACTTACATTGCAGTACTTTCTCTCAAACTGCCTTCGGTACATTTCCCTAAGACATAAAGCCTATCTAAATAAACAGTGTTAGTGGGCATAATGGTACATAAGGAACAATGACAGTGTATAATATGTTTATTATTTACAATAATACAGCAATGCCCGTGGTAGATACAGTCACATATTATAGTAACTGGCCCAGTTTTTATTATATTCGCAATTTTAACCCTGGAAATCTGGCTAGACGGGTGATTTCCTTATAAGTTAAAAATAATTAGAGAGAGAGAGAGAGATTTATGTATATAAATCTCAAAACCCATGGAGTTGTATCATCTGATAGTGATACAACTCCATGGGTCTGCTTCCAGGCACCCCACATACACGGCGCACGTTACACAAAAGGCCGCTTCGCATATGGCCATGGACGAGCCAGCATTCGACCACAACCTGGACGAGGAAGCACCTAGCTTCGAGCAAGTGGATAGAGCAAGCCAGACGACACATTTTGCCTTGCTGTCAGTTGAAGAACTGACGGCGAACCACAAAATGCTCCAGTAAATGCAGAGAATACACTTGTTCACCTGTGTAAAACAGTATAAATGTAAACCATGTTCATTACTGAAACAACTCAATGTAAAATTCGTAATAGTATTGAAGTTGCAGTTAATGTCTTTGTAAACGATACTGCGTGCAACAGCTTGGGCATCAAGCATTTCACTGTCACATATTTGAATTTTGAACCAAGTGTGTGTTCGTGTCTTTGTGCAAATAATGTTTGGTATTTAACAGTATGTGAATATAATTCCTATTTACATAGTAACATCTTTTAAATAAAATGTTTTAACTACCACCTGTCATCGCAATGTTATTTTGTGTTTCTGTTGAGGCTGGTTCCTAATGAGTGGAGAAACTGGTCGACCGTGTGTGTTGATACGAGTGGGAGAATAGTGTTGCCTGTGACATCTTTGTAGTGGGTAGCATGGGGAACAGACATGTGCCAATCATCATCATGGTTGAGATCACTGATGGTACAACCAAAATTGATGTTCCGGTCATATGCCTCTAATCTGAAAATAATATTATGCAGTGTAAATTATACTAGTGCATAGTACAATATAGGTGTACAATTATTATTAGTATCAATTTTATATTAAAAATAATTACTGACAATCAATACTTCGCTAGCTATCCTACATATGGATGAAATGTATGTACATTAACAAGACAAGCCCAGCACACAAGAGCATATTAATTATCACCGACCTGCAGTCCAGGCTACAGAAAGGACAACTCATAAGAACATGCCTGTTAAAAGTCTGCTACTGTGTTGCCTGGTGGCTTTTACCAAAATAATCATTGGGCATCGCTCAACACACCTACTTACAACACTAATTTGCCAAGATAATGGTAGTTAGCCTGTGTGTATTCACTGGTCTGAATGCACTGTCAACACGTATTCAGCTCTGCGACTCCAATTGCGTGACATTACGTAACCAATCCCCGGCTATTCACCAGACTAACCCTTTTTTCCGTTACTAATCCAAACTTCACACCTAATTAACTGAACTCAACAATACATCTGTAATAAATTATTCTAAAGTCACTGTTTACTAGTCGTCTGGATATGTATGTATGTATGTATGTATGTATGTATGTATGTATGTATGTATGTATGTATGTATGTATGTATGTATGTATGTATAAAATAATACAAAGTTACCCCATTATCGTTCAGCGTGCCACTTACCGTTCAATCAACTCATTTTTTGCGGCCTCCTCGTTTTTCCCCTCTCTTTAAGAGTTCTTTCTTAAGCACCGGCAGAGTTAGCTGATCATATTTTTCCATCACAACAGACATTGTAACAAATGAAACGCACTTAAATCACTATTTGAAACTCACACGTGGAAACGATACCGTCGAAACGTGGGATAACCGCATGAGACCTAGTGCCGGTACGGTAGTGGCGCCACGTAGCGGGAAACAGTGCTCGGCTCCTCATTGCTACATATACCACTGGACGGACAATGACACAGGAAAGTGTTGGATAATCAACACTTTTAAGTTTCTATAGTTGAGTCTCTTTACTTAGGTCTTATACTTCATGTAAGATATTTTTCGTAATAAGTTGTTTGTTGTTCCGATGTGTCCCACTATAATCGATTCGTGATTTACCGTCTCATAATTTTAAGCCGCGGTATATATATACATATATATATATATATATATATATATATATATATATATATATATATATATATATATATATATATATATATATATATATATATATATATATATAGCCTACATGCCCGTTAATAGACCTGTGTCCAGTCACTGGGGCAGTTTCAAACTGTGCATACGTCACTTCCTGCAGTCCAGTTCATTTGATCACCATCTCATCAGAAGAACAGAACATTGAACGAAACTATCCAAGGTTCAAAGGTAGCAAAATACGTCGAACCAGGAATCTCCTGAATGGAAGTTCGAATATATACTCTACTTCCGCCCACGTGTTGTTCGTGCGTATGTCGTGAATACGTTTAAGTTGAACGTTCGGTTAATTACACTATTGCTTCCTAGTTAATCCTTCTAAAATACAACATGAACCCGGCCAACATGAAGAGATGACATGTATTAATAATTTGATGTGAATTATCGTACTTTTCGTTTTACTTCCAGACGCCCGCGAGCGATTCGTCTGCGAGCGCGTCCGAGAGCCATAGCACGGACTCCCGCGTGAAGTCGACATGGGGCGCACTTCCGGTCGGCGGCACGACGATGGCAACAACGCGCTACCTGGCGGACGCCCACCTGGAGACGGCGGACGCGCGCCACCCGGCCAATGTGCCGATGTTGGTCGTGCGCGGATACACGCCCACTCCGCGGCGAACCACGCAGGGGCACGTGACCGTCGAGGGACGCCGACGAGGTCGGGGCGCGAAGTGGACGAGCCTCGTTTTCACCCGCAAACACGACAGCGTCCTCTGACGGCGATGGTGCGTCTGGGGAAGAGTCGAGCGCTTCACTGCGCGATGCGTTTGGAGTTTTGCACTTGCACAAGGGGACACCATCGCCGCCACCGCCACCGCCACCGCCACCGCCACCGCCACCGCCACCGCCACCGCCACCGCCACCGCCACCGCCACCGCCACCGCCACCGCCACCGCCACCGCCACCGCCACCGCCACCGCCACCGCCACCGCCACCGCCAACGCCAACGCCACCGCCACCGCCACCGCCACCGCCACCGCCACCGCCAACGCCAACGCCATATATATATATATATATATATATATATATATATATATATATATATATATATATATATATAACAGCATTTAGTGAACTAGTACGGTCTAAATACGTGTGTCTAATTTAAAAAAAGTTTACAGCTCCCCTGGCGTATAGTTTATGACTCCTGGCGAATATGTTGGCGAACGGACATGTAGCTAGGCTGATCGCTCTCGTGTGCGCCGTGCGTGTCTTGTGAACATCACTGGTCGTGTGTTGATGTTGATTTAACTATTCGTCTACCACAACGTAATCTGTCTCGCCTTCAGCTGTGTTCTGACTACATTGACAGTTGTGGTGTTTAATGTTATTTATGCAGCGGTTTATGCAGACACGTAAACATTAATGTCACGGAGGTGAGGCGTAGAAAACGTGACACAGTTTTATTCTTGTCTAATACAAGTCCATGAAGCTGAATATTGCTTCCTAACTATAAATCGCTAGAATTGCAGTGATTTAAACACTGAATACTACAGTAGTCTGATCTGTCCACTACTGCACTGGATGGTTCCAGCTAATCAGAGTCCAATTTAGCTAATGTCTTGTGAGTTTCCCCTCTGTACTTTTTCGCTGCCTGGTCTCGTCCTCAGCGTGTAGTTCGGACTGGCGTCAGACAGAACACCCGGCAACGGCTAGCCTCGTTTACCCAGACCCCGTGAGGTGGCAGCACTTTTAAGCCCCTAAACTCTGCCTGGGGAATTAATGGATTGCAGTTGTAACCGCCAGTGCGGCCATACCCCGTATTGCGGTAGACACGCTGATTGGTTGTCAGGCCGAATTTGAAATAACAAACTAAACAAAGGATATTTATTCTTATAAGTTAAGGCTGTATTATAAAAAAATATTCAAAATTAAATTTATGCTAACACAAAAAATAAATATAAATACAAATGTCCAGTTGTTTATAAAATAGGAATTACGGCAGGATTAAACAGTATCCGAGAGGTGTCAACATTATTTAGCCCGACACGGATAATATTCTAAAAGCCGGTGTAGTTCTGCAGCCGACCGACAGTCGGTTAAGCGAGACTAGGTAGTTCGTAGGTTGTGTTGTCCGTCGTCGTACCTGAAAATAGCAGTTGAGCCAGTTTTATGTAGTTGGTAAAATACATAAAATGGAACAATTAATGTATATTTGTAGTCATATATACATCATTCAAGAATAATCTTCTTGACATTCACTTTTGCCTAAGGAAGGGAAATGAATAACACATTACTCAAGGGAAATAGAAAACATACATTTAATAAAGTATGCGAAAACCTTCATTTTGCTATGACTGATCATCTATCGCTGGGTTTGCTTTGCTTTGCTTTGCTTTGCTTTGCTTTGCTTTGCTTTGCTTTGCTTTGCTTTGCTTTGCTTTGCTTTGCTTTGCTTTGCTTTGCTTTGCTTTGCTTTGCTTTGCTTTGCTTTGCTTTGCTTTGCTTTGCTTTGCTTTGCTTTGCTTTGCTTCGCTTCGCTTCGCTTCGCTTTGCTTCGCTTTGCTTCGCTTCGCTTCGCTTCGCTTCGCTTCGCTTCGCTTCGCATCGCTTCGCTTCGCTTCGCTTCGAGCATCGATTCAGAACCACACATAAAGACTGATCCCGTCGATCAAACTGATCAAACATTTACAGGCGTTAGCGTCGTTGCCTGCTAATCATGCCTGATTTGTCTGGCTTCCCTAGGCTCCTTAAAGTAAATTTGATATTGTCTTTGATACTAGCGCATGTGCTCCTATGTAGCGAGCAGATCGAGTTCTGAGCAGATTGTTCTTATTATAATGTCAGTGAAAGCGAAATATATTTATGCATAAGTTAGCCATGATTTATTCGGTTTACCAATTAGATGATAATAATTGTTTAGATGATTATAAACCATAAACGAATGTGGTTGTAATGTAATGTAGCCCTCATAAATATACAATAAACATATTCTCGTTGTAAAGATGACGACGTCCTATTCCCTCTTCACTTGTAAAGACCTAAAGACTTGAAAACACATCTGAGTACGCGGTGTAGGCACATGTGAGTGAGTGTGTATGTATATATATATTATATATATATATATATATATATATATATATATATATATATAATATATATATACATACATTTTCGTGACAGAATATCTGTTGATTCTTTCATTGTTGGTGGCGTTAATCCATGTCATCGGTTCAAACGTACGTCTATGTGACGTGGTAATATATATATATATATATATATATATATATATATATATATATATATATGTATGTATGTATGTATGTATGTTTGTATAACAATAATAAGAGGAAACAATACATCCGCAAAGTCATGTTGTTCCGATTTACAACTTTCCATGTTTTGCGTGTTCTTGTTTCAAAAAATCAACTAATGGCTCCTCTTTATCGTGACAGCTTATAAGTTGATTCATTCATTGTTGGTGGCGTTAATCCATGTCATCGGTTCAAACGAACGTTTATGTGACGTGGTCCTCTCATTGAAAACCTCATTGCAAACGTGCATATCATCGCTGTCAACAAATTAAACAAGTGTTTTGCAACACGCTGTGATATTCGGCGATACGTTTTTTCCCAATGATGCTATTATGTACAACCACATATGTAACTGCATTATTACTTATGAAGACACATCACCCCCGATTATTTATTGTTGGCGATTTAGAAATATCGCGCGTGGTGTGCGTTTGTTGCCATTTTGTTCAATATATACACCAAATCTCAATATGTTTATGGCATATGACATAGTTATATGTACAGTTAAGTTATTAAGCTATTGCAATTTCATGAGGGGGTTTCCTTGTAATTTTAAATTATTTCGACTCAAATTTGAACATTTTGTATGGCGGCCATTTTAAATATTAATATTGCCTTTATGTAAGGACATGGAAAATTGGAAAATCAGATTCACTGATCTAGTTAATTAGGGTTAGACATCATTGTCGTGATTTTACGTCTAAAAGAGCTGAGAAACACGGAAAATGTATTGATTTTCATGAAGGCCATTTAAAAAAAAAACTGAAATGGTAGCTGCATATCATGAATATGTGTGTGAAGTACCTATTTTTATATAAAAGCCAGTTTTAATGTAAAACCAAACAATCGCTGTAGGATCGATATTCGAAGGAAGGGCACGGTCCTCTTAATTGCGTTGTCTATGCATAATGACATTATTTTACTAATCTTGCTATTTGGCAACCGGTTATATTGCACACAATTACAATTCCGAAAAATAAATTTGATCGCGAGTACGTAAATACGCCCTTTCATCTGGTGGCGGATTATTTACAACATTTGTTTGCGGAGGTAATTGCTTCAGCCAACCGCAACGGCAATTTTCTGAGATGAAATGTTCTCCTCTGCGATATTTACACGCTATTTATTTAGCAATCATTTATCATTGTCGGTTCTCAATTTACACTGAACTAAAGGCATCTTGTCAGGTTTGGGAATGTATGGCCCAATAATGAGATGCTGGTTACTTTTGTATATCAATACACTTACCAGCTGTGGAATGCATTCAAAAAAATAAACTTATATTTAGATGTGTTATTCTTGAGATTTGCATGACACTGTACTTACATTAAACTATTTATTATGCTCTTTACCACTTCGTGAAAATAGAATATTAGTATAACTTTGCAGGTGGTAGATATTTGAATAAAACATGTACACGGAATGACATAAGCAGCTGGCAGCAGCACATAACTCGTCAACTTAAGATAGTAGGGCAATAAATAATCCGAACATCTGCTCAAACATTGCGTCCCTGCTGAAGGTTGTAAGTAAGGCCATCGAGGAGTCATTGAACGATTGATGTATAGTTTAAACGACCGTGATTTATATGATGTTACATGTCATCCTGCTTTAGGTGCCAAAGTGCTCGTTTAAAGAGTTTGTCATACAACATATTCTTAAGAGAATATTTGTATTGCACCTGCTTACTATTGATTATAGAAGCACAAATATAAAAAAAAAAAAATTCAATCCAAGTTAACAGAGCTTCGCACTGCCAATTTCATGTTGTTACTTACTTCATAGCACAAATCGTTAGATTGTCTTGACTGTTGCTTAAATCCCAGTCACGACATAACATTGCAATTAAAATCTCTTATCAAGTAACTTGTGATGATTCATAAAATGACAGTTAAACAAAACTTGTGTAAGACAATTTTCATGGCAGCCATTTGACATTTAATTACAGCCTTCATCTAAGGTTATGGCGAATGGGGAAAAAGGATTAAGTGACCCTGCAAATTAGGGTTTCGCACCAATATCATGAGTTTACGTCACTTAAAAGAGCTGTGAAATACGGAAAATTAATGGATTTTCATGGAGGTTTGCCGAATTACACTGCCAATTTTATGTTTTTCCTTATTTTTACCACAGGTTTTTACATGTTCTTGGCTGTTACCTACATTTCAGTCACTAGGCTAACTTTGCAATCCTATTTTTCGTAAGGATAAGATAATTGTGTGTGTATTTTTATGACGGCCATTTTAAATTTTAATACGGCCTTCATCAGTATTCAGTATTCAGGGAATGGGGAAAACGGAATAAACGACCCTGTAAATTTGGGTTATGCATCAACATTGTGATTATGTGTCTTTTCTATGTCATTTAAAAAATTCAAACGGCGGCTAGATATCATCTCTATGTTGGTGGCAAACCTTGTTTTTCAAAACATTCAGTTTTGATAAAGAGCAAGATAAGCGCTGAAGGATCGATATTCGAGAGAACGGCGCTGTCCTCTTAATTACACTGCGCGTGCATAGTGAAATTGATTTAATAGTTTGGCTCTTGACAACCTTCTATATTGCACATTTCATAAAACATAGTTTAATTGTATTTTATAGTAAGGTATGATTATTGTGAGATAAAGATAGTTATATTGCACCATATGTGTAAGTAATTATTTAAACACGTTAACGCTTTTGGGCACGAACACATAAAACATCTGGATTTATTAATTGATACTGATCTATTTTCATATAACTTGTCACAGATGTAGCATTTGCGGCGTCAGATGTGATGGAATCATGGAATATGAGTACATAGAGCACACAGAGCTTATACAAGAGTCCAGAAGATTTTTTATTAAATACAGAAACAATGTTAAACAGTACAAAACCAAATTGGCTAGCCATTCCGAGGACACCGTATCCTCAAGCACCTGGCACAAACTGCACGAGCTACAATAGCCTATGTACGCATGGTGGACGGCGATGGCGTGGTTTTGGCAGTCCGGTGTTTTGATGACCTATGGATGCCGGAGACCTTTTCACTAACGTTGCTAAAAATTCTTAAAGCCGATTTTCCACTTTAAAATCTATTGTCATCCGTAACAGTGAACGTCAAAAACAAAGTTAACAAAACAACTACAACAGGCGTGTTACTCATTTATACAGCTTTATTACCAACGACATATCTACTTCAAATTATGAACATCTATCAAATGAACAAATACGTAATATTGAAACTAATGTATAAACATAAAAGGGGTATTTTATCAAATACATTTAATCACCTGCTCAACACACACTCACCTATGTTGTTCCCAAATGGTGGAATACAATTATCATGTAGAGTCATATCGAAGATTATACATGCATGAATATATTTAAAAGGCAACGAACAATTCAACTGGAGAACACATTTTCAAGAAACACCGCACAGTTAGCATAAAGTGGTATATTTGTGAACAGCACAGCTAATTGAGAAAAGTCATTATAATGTTTTCATGACATTTATTAGATTAAAAATACATACACAATTATCTTATGTTACGTTCACATCAGCATAATTGCACCAAGATATACCGTTGCATACATGTTTTGTTGATAATTGAAAAAGGAATCATGAGCCGTTGGATTATATTATGTTTATCGTTGATTGTCCATCTATCTTTGTATCTATGTATCCTCTGTTTGTATTCAATATTGTTTCAGACAATCAGTCAATAACGCAATAGTGTTCAATTACAAAAGGTTCCCTTGGAATAGTTGTATGGGCTCCGGGCGCCATATTGGATTTGGCCAATGAATGCATTCCACTATTACTAGATACATAGAAACAGGTTCGATGACATAAGCCATCCACCGTCTTTATACACGTGGTTTACAAACCGTCTTTTCTAGGTTACAGCTTCAGAGTCCAGTGTCCGTCTCCTGTGTTGAAGACCGTCGAGGTCGCCTATTTTTCTGATGTCGTCGACTGGCCAGAGCAATAGCGAAGGCGTCTGCTGCCTCGAAGATAGTTATGACACTCGCGCCAATGAGCAGCCCCATCGAACCGCCGATGTCACCTGTAACATGCACGAACAACTATTTCATGTATATATATATATATATATATATATATATATATATATATATATATATATATATATATATATATATATATATATATATATATATATATATATATATATATATAGATATACACATATATTTATACCGAACATTTCTGATATATGTTGTTTATTTATTATATAAAAATATGTAATGTATGTAGATATATATATATATATATATATATATATATTTACATAAATATAGATAAAATTAATATATAATATACAGTCTACATAATACTTTCTTTAAAATGATAAAATAAAACAAAATTATTTTGCTATAATAAATAAATAACGTATCTCAGATATATTTTATAATAATAGATTATCTATGTATAAATAATTGTTTTAAACTAGTTGAGCTTAAATTTCACAACAAGAGAAGAAGATTGATGTCCAGCACCATCGATCTGGTGTGGCTGGACCGTGCGCTTCACATGCGTACGGTCCAGCCACACCAACCAGCATCACAAAAAGAACAATTCCGCTAGTGTTGCGATTTTGTCTGAGACAATATTGCCAGCTCTTTTTTGGATCTGTCAATGTATATAGCTATTAGAGAGGTAGGTTTACTATCGGCAATTGTTGAAGCTCTTTTCACGACGCTGTCAAGCCTGCTCCTCTGGTGTATGCTGATGCTGCCGAACCATACACATATTGAGAATGCAAGAATACTCTCAACAGTAGAATGATAGAACTGAACAAGACTCTACCTCTTCAGACCGAACGTCTTTAGTTGGCGAAGGAAGAACGGCCTTTCTTGACCCTTTTTTACGACAGCCTCTCTGTTATTTTCCCAACTCAAGTCACTATATATTATCGTGCCTAGTATTTATAAACATTCCACCATTTCGATAGAGGTCGTTATTATCACAGCACGACTTCAGTCTGTTCACTTCATGGCAATATTCGGAATCATCTGAGTTCGACACCAGCCCTTCTAGTATGGCGTCAACAGCGAACTTTAAAAGTAGTATGGAGGAGTCATTGGGAAACATAGTCATCTATAAACAGGGAGCATAGCAGCGGGGAAAGGACACATCCCTGAGGAGTCTCAGTGTACAATGCAGTAGTGCTGGAGACAATACCGCTCATTTTAACAACATATAAACAAGGTTGTATATATATATATATATATATATATATATATATATATATGTATACATATATCATGTTTGTTGCCGATTATCATATCATAGACATACACATAGACAGCAACGTTGTGATATTGTAGACAGATCTAGTAAAGCAATGGTTAAATCTTTCTCCGTATCTTGCAAATACAATAATAAAAATTCGCCTTACTGAGTAAATCAATGATTGTGTAGGCCTCAAGCTGCTCGTATTCCTGGACACGCAGGTCGCGCATGTAGACATTCAGCTCCAGAAAATTGCGTCTGAAAGAAACCATGATGACTTTACAAAAGACCTGTATTAATAACTTGAATACGTATATGTTAATGCGAGTATATATATATATATATATATATATATATATATATATATATATATATATATATATATATATACATATATGTATATATATATATATATATATATATATATATATATATATATATATATATATATATATATATATATATATGCATATACATGTGTGTATGTGCGTGTGTTTTTGTGTGCGTTTGTTTAGGTGTATGTGGTGTGTGGTGTGCATAGTGTGGTGTGTTTGTGTGTACTGTCAGGGATTGCATATCACGATGTGTCATTGTATCAGATGTGTTGAACATGTCGAGACCACAGGTGTAGTTATGATATGATCGTGAAATACCTGAATACATTTCCCTCCAATCGCACCGTTTGCGAGAAGGATTCCATCTTCTTCATCGAATCCTTGAATAATGTTATTTTAGGTAAGAACGTGATGACTTTGAAGTGTTGTACTGTTCTTGCATGATTCTCAATACAAGTCTTGACATCAATTACTTGTCCTGTCACTAGCATCGAAGACAATGCGGTGTCATTCAAAACATCAAAATATGTTCGCATAGCCTCTTTCTCAGAATCGGTCGATTTATTGTAGTGGTCGTAGAATTTAACATAAAACGCCTTCAATAAAGGATCAGATGTAGCACGAACATACATCTCGCAGTGCACTTGAGCAAGGTCGGTAAAACCGAACAACATTTTACGCAACCAGTTTTGTGTGGTCGGAAGAAAGTCTGTTATATACTGTTCAACTCTTTTCTTTACTCCGTCGTTCATGTTGGCGTAATACAACTTGCTGGGGTATCTGCCATGGAACAAATGTATCCAATATATGCGAATTGTCTCGGATATATTTTTGAACGCATCGAGTTGAAATTTCATACTTGAATTCAAAGAATCCAACGGTATGTCGTAGTTAGACATGATCTGTGTTTTTGGAAATCCATGTATTTTAACATTTTCGAATATGCGCATTAGGTTTCTAATACGCTTCATTGGTTGTCGTATGACGAGTGATTCATATAATCTTAATTCTCTGTCGTACTCGACTGAAGCTTGCCAGAGCCCAATGCTATAATTGAGATATTCATATTTTATTTCTTCACTTTCGTTATAATTTATTTTTATAATACGATGTAGGCCTTCGATGTTTTCAATATATTTCTTAACGTGTCCTCGTAGCCGACTGTACGTCATATTGATATCCCTGCTTTGTTGAAACAACTCTCTGGTTCGATAGAACGAATCGTATGTACCGTTAGGAGTTGCCGTGTAGTTCGTCAAAGTGACACCACTGTTGTAAGCATCGTGCAGACGTTGTATATCGTCAGTTGCTTTCTTCGAAGATACCAACTTTTCTTCCAGACGCAGACGTAGGGCAGCTCGCCAACTTTCTTCGCCAATTGAACTTATTGAATTTCTCAGTATCGTAAACAGCTCGAAAGAGCCGTAGACACAGTCGTACAAATTCATACTATCCCAACCTGCGATCAAGTCATGTTTTATAATATCATGCATTTTTTCTAAACCCAATGGCATAATTATACCATAGCTTTGATGGAACATTATTTCCATTCGCCTCATAAAGGACATAGTTTCAAATATTTTCTTGTTGACCAGAAAGCGAGGTATCTGATGATACACTCGTGCAGCCTCATTTTTATTGGCTCGCC
>OZ024865.1:7965296-7992796 GCA_964017155.1 Oasisia sp. SBJ-2009 | reverse complement strand
TGCAGCCACACGTCCTGATTGCGAAGTCAGTGACACACTCCCTGTAGCAGGCCGCCTGCGAGTAACGATCGAAGTAGCGCAGCTTTCTATGATTCTCACAATCCCCGTATGGAGGCGGCAGGTTCGTCTCCTGCAAAATCGATATGCGACTGAATACGAGTAAGAACATCAGTTAAAATTGTAACTACGTTCCTATTTTTATATTCCATATTGTACATATATAATACAAATACACGCAATGAGTGATTATGGTCATTTGGTATTTGTTTGCAGGGCTGCAAATGTGCATCTGAGAAAAGGATAGAAGATGAAAGACGTGACTGCACTGAGCTTTTACTTAAGATATGCAGTAATTTAAAAGAATCCAGGAAGCGTTGATATAGTTCATGTCAATATATATAGAAGCATATCATCAAATTAACGCACGGCATCCCGCCCCTGACAATACAATAACCGCTCCACAAAAAGACCTTGATCTTATCCAAGATGTGCAAATAATAACTGAATAAAACAGACGATTTTAGAACCTGGGCTATCACGGAAAATAAAATGTGCACGCAACCTTTCATGGATAGGTGGTTGTTATAAAAGGAATATTAAAGTGTCAGTAAATTGTTGCATGTAAAATATTGATGTCACTCTTCTGAAAATGTGGGGCATTGATTGTGAATATTTTATTATACTCAAAAACGACATTACGTTTTTAGCAGGAACGTTGCTAAGAATGGACTATACTATGCAATGAAATTTGTTTAGTAAAACACAACACCTACCTTCGTGTGGCTTACTGCAACGAACGTGTGCATTCCGACTGGGACGTTTTCGCCGAAGTCCTGCACCAGCGGTACGTCGTCTTGCTGGTGCAGAAGAAGCTTCAGTCCGACCGCGTTGTGTGGACCCCTCGTGTACTCATACTGTTCCACGTTAACTACCAGTTGTAGTCCATTCTTGACTCCTGGAGAACATCGACAGTTTATGAACTATAATGGTTATTTTGGGACAATGTAACTGTATTTACATGATTTATTCTGCCGGTTTTATTCCCTGTATCACGAAGTAAAACTGGATCGCCAAGGTGATTTCAGTAGTTCTGCAGTTGTCACGTGTTTCCGAACATTTACTGCTATGATTGCTAGATAATTCAGGGTTAATTACCAGTTGCGTTGACTGTGGAGTTTTCGTTGAGCCGCGAGTTGAAAGTGTAACACACTCCGGCGTCAGTAATTGTCAACTCGAAGTCTTCGTGACTGCACGGCATTCCTTTCCATCGACAACTATTATAACAGTGACATGTTAGTGCGTGTGATCAGGGAACATAGACATATAATAAATATATTATCGTACCTAAATTATATCAATTTTTTTATAATATAAATCAAAATAGAAAATCTACATTTGCCATAACTATAGGACATTTTGGTGTGATGCTACTTATATAGTTAATACAAATTAGATAGTTATTTGCTAGCAGAATCACATTGAAATCATCAACGTTTAATTCAGAATATGATTTCTAAATAAAAAACATTCCCATAGAATGACTGTTGATATATTCCGTGATTGGGCAAAAAATAATGCATAATATGAGCAGTAATATTTACTACCTGATCTCAAGATGTTGTCGGTTCCTAATGGACCTGGTTCAGTCGTCGATATATGTCATTATGTACGGCTACAACAATATACCACTTCGATTAAAATGGCCTGGGGCTACCGTTTTCTCAGCATAACAAATCAAATTTTGTGTAGCAACATTGAGAGGTACAGCTTACCGTGTTATATAAGACTAATTAGGGTAAAACAATAAAAACACATTAGGTGATGTATATTTGTGTTGCTAAAATGGTCCCACACATACAATTCGTTAGTTACGTTACATTAATATTGTAGTTGTCAAATGTTTACTGTGCTGTTTTCCGTCATATGGAGAGAAAAAAGAAACTTGCAATTTTTCTTTCAGAAAGGTTACGCTACTAACAGGTAACCTACGATGCAATCATGTCTTCCTTCAGGTGTCGATGTTGAAGGTAGAGATCTAGCATCGACACGTTGCCGACGCCCCACCTCGTGCAGTTGAATGCGGAGGTGTTATTCTGAAAGTACATGTCATCCAACCAAAAGTACGATCTGTTTTGGGCAACAGCCACTATTCTGCCAAAAAATAGTACTGAATGTTATTAATCTAATTATCAAATAAACTAACCATCATTCAGGACAGTACACGGGATGGATGCCTGGGTATTGTTATGTGCGCTAGCATTGTTTATCCGACAATCAGAAGTGACATACCACGTAAATAAAGTTATAGTGAAGGGCTATGATGTGTGGTACAGTGTCAGATAATCGTACGTAAAAGTTGCTTAGTAGTTCAAAATGCTGTGATACCTGAAGACGTTTTGGTTGCATATGGTGACGGCGGGAAAGACAACTGGTGCTTGTTGTGACGTCGATATTTTCAGTGTGACAGGCCGCCGCAGGTAGTTTCCCACCAGCAACTGACACTGATAGCAGAAAATAGTTGTGCTGCACAGCACGATTGCGAACCAGAGAATTCTGCAACAGACGGACGGGTCAGACTGGGTTTAAAGACAATCAATCCGCGATCGTCTCACGTTCAAATAACGTTGACATATCTCCACAGTCTACAGACGTTTTCGACACGACTCGACGCCAATGAAAAGTGACGGTATACGGCCATATTTCATTGAAACATTTTATTTACTAACACAATCAAATGCTGCTGTAACTATATTGTAATTATATTTACTACACAAAACGTGCCGACTATGTACGTTAAACATGCCTTTATAATGAGATTGACTTCTAAAGTAATGTTAACGTATTTAATATTGACAAGATGAACATTTGTCACAACAATCATTATCTGCAAAGTCTTCTATTTCAGAAGATGTAATTATTTGTATGACTGGATTAAATGTATACTATATATATATATATATATATATATATATATATATATATATATATATATATATATATATTTGAGGTGTCCTAAGGTGTTACAAGTTACATATATATATATATATATATATATATATATATATTATATATATATATATATATATATATATATATATATATATATATATATATATGCCACGGAGTAAAATGCAAAGTTTTTTTTAGCAATCTGGAGTATATATGTTGTATGCATGTATGTATATATATATATATATATATATATATATATATATATATATATATATACACACACATAATTTATATACATATACATATGGATGCATATATATCAATGCATCTTCATCTTTCGGAAGACCATTGACTTTATACACATATCAATGTTTCTTTAATAAGTTCTTGGTCATAGAAATTAGTTAATAACGTTAAGTTACTGTTGAAGGCAGAGTAAATAGTGAAATGGTTACAATTTCTTGATATGATATGAACCCCTTCGCATGCCTTTTTTTTACTCACAGTATTATAGATCATGTGTGTATAACGTTACTTCGGTAGGCTATTATAACAATAATTGATTGCATAGCAGCATTTGATTGAACGCCATAATACATTATAGTTGGTAGTAAGTGCAAGAATCTTTTACCTTCGAGCACGGTTGCTTCTAGGCTCAGTAAAGTTTCGCAGCCCGTGAAATGTGGTCTTTTCACAAAACGTCTTGACCGCGTGACCCCACTTGTTGCTCGGCACGCTTGTCTCGTCTCCACAACCACCGTGCTGCATGGACGTTGCTGTTAGCTGGCACGTAGACGTCTGCTCCGCTTTCTTCTGGTCCGCGCAGCTAGCGTCTTTCATGTCTACAACACGCGTGTTTTGAAAGGTACGAGGACTGTCGTTTTGTTTTATTCCGAATGTTTCCTATTTGTTGATGCCGCAGTGACATAGTTCCATAATTGCCTTTACGCACAGTTAAACCGCTTTATGATACCATAGTAATTTGCGAACGGATATATCAAGGAACATGAGAACAAAACAAGAATGACGTTTTACAGTGATGTAGTGTTTAGTAAACAATGAAAGTTGCACCCGGAAAGAATATTTATCGCAACGAATTATCCGTTTTGTTTCGGTGGGAAAGCAAACACGTTAATGCAGTATTCGTTTCCTTATAGAAGATCAGTCACATAACATACCTGCATATGTGAAGCACTGACTTGTATACGACACAATCGATGCACCGGTATATATCTGTGACGGCTGCCGTATTTCGTTGACTTCACGCATGACAGGTCGCTTGGGCTGCTTTAGTATCTCCCATATCTCACCGACGTCACGCTTGAGTTCTTCTACGTCTCTCTGCAAATGGCAAACTAATGCTTTCGTCGATTCAGTAGTCTCGTCAGCTGCTCGTCTGAATTGATACATCCTGAAAAAGCCCAACATATTGCCAGTGTAATACTCATTTCTATCTTATATCAGGAGCATAGGACCGAATAAATACATAGACGATACCGCTTTGTATAATACAACACCGCTATTACACATAGCCAAATTCACTTTGCCTACTACTACAATCCCTGTGATAATCCCCTGAAACTTTGAACACGATGACATTTTAACCACGAATGTTTCCTTCCTACATAATGCGAAACCTCGAAAGGTTTGCGTCAGTATTAGTCCTACTAACAGATACACCACTTTTTATCTGAATACCAGAGGAGGAAAACAAAGGTAGTTTCATAGCAATCATCGTACAGCCCAATACAATTCAAGTCAACTTCGAAATTAACAGGGATTACTTTCGGTTATTCTCTAACGCCGTATAGACAACTATAATTCATCTCTGACTGTAACATATTTTACAACGCAATCTATGTAATTTCACCATAGTATGACATATCCCTGTCACGTGGCGATGAGATTGTAAACCACGTAATATAATTCATTCATTCATTCATTCATTCATTCATTCATTCATTCATTCATTCATTCATTCATTCATTCATTCATTCATTCATTCATTCAGTCAGTCAGTCAGTCAGTCAGTCAGTCAGCCAGCCAGCCAGCCAGTCAGTCAGTCAGTCCGTCAGTCAACCAGTCAGTCAGTATGTCAGTCACTCAGTCGCTCAATCAATCAATCAATCAATCAATCAATCAATCAATCAATCAATCAATCAATCAATCAACCAATCAATCAATCAATCAATCAATCAACCAATCAATCAATCAATCAATCAAGTAATCAATCAATCAATTAATCAAGTAATCAAGCAATCAATCATTCATTCAACCATGTATTTGTATGTTTACATAATATAATGTTATTTGATTAAGAATATATTAACGAGATGACGCTTTGATATATAATCAGTTAATGAAACTGTCATTATACATTTTCATATAGGGCAGTAACACCATCAAAACACGCAAAAAATGGAGCCATGCCATTTCAGCCATATAACCAATACACGGACACCAGACCAAGTATAATGGTTGTTGATATATTGTACTCAGCTCATTTAGTGCCTTGCATTAGCGCGAAAAAACAAAACTGAAAACGAATTCACACTTACCTCTCCTGGGTAGAAACGAGTAGAAACGGTACTCGATGTTTCTTGCGAACCGTAACGTTGACTGGTCTTCAAATGTTGGCTTCTAGGACCGCGCAGTGAATGTTTTCGTTCATCACCGTATTCACATTCAAGCAAAAGTGACGGAGTGAGACTCGGGTCTCTCGTAAATAGCCAATCAGCAGCTGTCACATGTAGCTGCCGCGGCGTGTCCTGCTACTCTGGGTGTGTATGGCCAGAAATAATACATACGAGCCGGGGCTCTTCAACAGCCACCGCCATCACACGGATGGGTTAAAAACTTAAAACAGACACCGTAATAAAAGACGCGACGTTCGAGATTGAGTGAGGTCTGTGTGCGTTTGGTTCCACGGGGACGGGTGCCCAACTATATACAATAACATTTCATGGATATAATGGTTTTCAATGAAAACAATATGTTCATCACAACCGTGACAAACAATCTTTACAACATAATGCATCGTGGATAATAATTTGAACAACTTCATATACACTCGATGTGCCGTAGCAGAGTTATTAAATATTAGCCGCATCGCCGTCTCTAAAATATGGCAATTTCATATAATATATACATATATACATATAATATATATATATATATATATATATATATATATGGGCTAATTGTGTAAGCTGTAATGGACTGCAGTGTTGCCAACCTTGGAGAGTTTCATTTCCGGGAGTTACCCCGAGGGAGGGGGCAGGCAAGAAACCTTTGGAAAATAGGACATTAAATGGTGGCTTTTTGAGGAACTTTAAACTTGAAATTGTGAATATTTGCTACTGTTTTTTGCAGGTAAAAATGTATTTACCGCAAATTGTGACCCCAAAAAATACATCATCTTGTCAGAACTAATTTGCCTAATGGAATTGCGATAAATGTTCTAAGGAGCCAATGCAAGAGACCACAGAACATTTCGAATAATGAGTCAAAACATTAAATAAATAGCCCGTGGTATTATGAAATTTTTCATACCCAAACAAATCAAACACAATTTAAATACACTGCACTTTCTTTATTTACAATTTCATATCAACCGACTGATAACAAGATGATTTGCCAGTAGCCACACTGAATAGATCTATAGGATACAATATGACATCATTACCAACTGCTATTACATGTATTATTGTCACTCTCAGTGCATGCAGTTGCCTGTGCCTTTTTTGGTACTCTTCAACGTCAAGGGCCCTCATGACACACACCACAGAATGCCCTCATCCTCTCCTCTGCCACTGGTCTGATCCACTTTGTGAACTCCGCATCAGTCGTCCACGCTACTTCATAATGTGCCGAATATTTCTGCTTTATTATCTTACTTTGTGCATCATTGATCATCTGAACCAGCCTTTCGCTTGGATCTTCTCATTTTCGATCATCTGATCATCCAATATCGAAGCGAAACTACATAGTCACAAATATACGCTACAGTAGACTCGCGGGGTTTGTTCAAATGTACCGTTTAGATTTGTGTAACGTCAATTGTGATTGGATTTCAGCAAACTTCCGCAGATAATTCGACGAATCACAAATCAGGTAACATTGACGAAAGGAGAAAGAGAGCGCCGGCTGCATATTTTCGTTTTTAAACCGTGTAAACAGCTGCAATCTCTTCCGCTGCCCTCACGAAAAAGACTGCCAAGTAATATGAATAGAAATCTACGGAAAAAATACTTTTTTTAAATATGTTTTGAAATTCCGTGAGGTTCTGGGAACGCCCCGGGAGTTGGAAGTTCAAGAAACATAAGCTGTAAAATCCGTGAGACTCGCGGGAATTCCGGGAGGCTTGGCAACACTATGACTGACTAAGTCTAGCGAAGGACAACTCTGGATCCCAAGCTCAGCTATACTCCTGCCTAACAAGAAGACGAACAGGACAGAACGACTCGTCAAATTCACGTTTCTCCACATTACAACTTTTCTGTGTTTTGCGGTTTTCTTATATCCGCGAAAGACGTCCTTACTGCTAGAGCAGCTCTGGCAATAAGTGTGGATGTAGTCCTTGTGATCATAGCATTAGTTATTGTATGGAGACATGCATGCACATGCAGCTGGCGATATATATTCGGTGAACGCTGTTTGAGTGACATTGGCTTTTTGCTTTTTATATATGTTATTATTATTTTTATAAAAATTACTTGTATGTAATTGCTTTTCTGAAAATGACTCTGAAATACTTGCTTATTTCCAGAGCTTCCGTGTCTTTGAATCTGTTCTCAATTTCCCCGGCAAGATCATCTAAATCACTCAACAACAAAAAACAATAGAGCGTCACATTTACATGAAGTAATTACTATGTCATCGTGCGTTGGCTGAGTTAAAAATTATCGCCAACCGGACGTGCATGCAAGACCCGATACGTTACCTTCTGCTCTGGCAATAAAGACGACTTCCACGCTTATTGCCAGAGCTGCTCTGTGGGTAACTCTGTTCTCCCCAAGATGGTAATGATGCCAAGGCGTCGCATTTACCTGAAGACATTAATATTTTGACAAGGGATCACTGGAACTATCTAGGCACCCACATCACAATTATAACTATTTCGCTTAGAAGACCTCAGAAACATGGACAATGGATTTATTCTTGGAGGTCATTTAAAAACACAAATAGCGGATACATATCATTTCTATGGAGGCGAGTACCTGATTTTATATAAACGCAAGATATACAATAAATCAAATAAAACATTCGCTGAAGGATCGACATTGAAGGGAACGGCACTGTCCGTTTACCTACATTGTGTATGCATAACACGATTGTTTTATTACTCTTGCTACATGGCAACCGGTTATATCGCATACAGTTACAATAGCGCAATCAACATTAGACCGCCAGTACACAATTACCTCTCATCCGGTGTCGGAATATTTACGACACACTTATTGTACCTAGTTAGTTGACTCAACCAAATGTAACGTCAATTTTCGGAGATTAAGTATTTATTGCGAGATTTACAAGCTATTTATTTCAGAATAACGTATTAACACAATCATAAATGTGATTGAACAATTCAGAAGTCGGAAGTGGACATGGCAGGATACGTCAGCAGAATGGGAGATAACCGATGGATTGCATGGACATCGCGTATCACCACCTGTATACACTACTAAGGGATACGACTTAGATGAGGCTTTCGCCCAAACACGGAACACTACGGCTTCACAGTGATGATGTATGCATTAAAACTGTTTTAAATTATCAATCACAAGTCTATGCCTGTTGTCACTTTACACTGAATAAAGGGGTATGGGGCACTAATGAGATACCTAGTGACATTTTTGTTCCATAGCAGTGCAAAGCGTCAATAAAATAAACGCTTCTCTGGACTTTTTTTAATTATGCACATTTATTCTTGGGGTTTCTGCTAGATTGCACTTACATTAAATTACTTGTACTATTTTACATTATGTTAAACTGTATATAATATTCCCTTGTTCGAGATGGCAAATTGAGTAAAACATTCACACTGATTGACATAAACAGCTGGCAGCTGCACAGTTCTATTCAATTTGAGTTCGTAGAGAAACAAATAACTCGACCTTCTTCTCAAACCTAGCGAACACGCTGCATTTAGTGTGAGGCAATCGACGAGTCATTGAGCGATTCAACTGTAATTCATCGACCGTGATTTACACAAAACTGCTACTTGATGTTGCATGTCATACGGCTTTAGATGCCATAGTACACGTTTAACATATTTGTCTTCCAACATCTTCTTAACATAATATTTGTATTACATCTGGTTACTACACTTAATGGCAAATTAAACATATACACTTTTGAAATGGCAATCGTTTGTTCAATTGTGTTATTACGAAACACCTATATAAGTTAATAGAGCTATGAACAGGTCCTTAAATTGCATTGGCTGCTACCTAAATTCATCCAATCCAATGTATCAGTTAACTTGTGATAAGTCATAACATAGACAGGTATAAATAACGCTGAGATACTTGTGTATGCCATTTTTCACGGCGGCCATTTTGAATTTTAATACGACCTTCATTTAAGGAGACGGCAAATGTGAAAAACGGATTAATTGACTTTGTAAATTAGTGTTGTGCATCAATATTGTGATACAATATCTCTTAGAAGAGCTGAGAAACACGAACAATGGAGGTCATTTAAAAACTCAAACGGTGGCTAGATATCATCTATACGTTGGTGGAAATCCTAGTTTTACATAAAAGCCAGTTTTAAAATAAATCAAAACAAGCGCTGAAGGATCAATATTCGAGAGAACGGCGCTGTCCTCTTAATTAAATTGCGCGTGCATAATAAAATTGATTTAATAATCTGGCTCTTGACAACCGTCTATATTGCACATTTCATAAAACATAGTTTAATGTTATCTTAGAATAATCTCTGATTGTTGTGAGATAAAGATAGTTGAATTCCACCATGTGTGTAAGTAATTATTTAAATGCTTTCGACCACGAACACACGAAAACATCTTGATTTATTAATTGATACTGGTCTATTTTTATATACCTTGTCACAGATGTATCATTTGCGGCGTCAGATGTGATGGAATCATGGAAGATGAGTATACATAGGGTTTATATAAGAGTCCAGAAGAATTTTTGTTTAAAAAAATACAGAAACAATGTTAAACAGTACAAACACAATTTGGCTAGCCATTCCGAGGACACCGTATCCTCACGCACAAACTGCAGAGCGGGCTACAATAGCCTATGTTCGCACGGTGGTCGGCGATGGCGTGGATTTGGCAGTCCGGTGTTTTGAAGCCCTCTGCATATCGGAGACCATTACACTAACGTTTTAACAGTTCTTAAAGCCGGCTTTCCACTTTAAAATCAAATGTGATCCGTAATAGTGAAAGTCAAGAACAAAGTTAAAAATCAACTTTGATTTTCCTACAGGCATATTACACATTTACAAAGCTTTTCTTACCAATTGTAACATAGTATCTAGAAGTCATACATACGATATATTTAAAGCACGTCAAATTATGAACATCTAACAACTGAACAAGTACGTAACATTTATACTAATGTACAAATACAATAGGGGTATTTTACAAAATACATTTAATGAACTGTTCAATACACACTCGCTAGTTTTGTTCCCAAATTGTGGAATACTATTATCATGAAGAATCATATTGAAGATTATACATACATCAATATATTTAAAAAGGCAAAGAAACAATTCATATGGACAACATCTGTTCAAGAAAGACCGCTCAATTAGCATAAAGTGGTCTGCTTTTGTACAATAGTATGTATTAATATTTGTCAACAGCATAGCCAATTGAGAAAAGTCATTATCATGTTTTCATGGCATTTATTTGATTAACTGTGTTTCGTTCACATCAGCATAATTGCACCAAGATATACCGTGCCATACAAGCTTTTTTGATAATTGAAAACAGAATCATGAGCAGTTTGCTTCTTTTCTGCCTATCATTGATTTTCTATCATACTTTGTATATTTGTATCCTCTGTTTGTATTCAATGTTGTTTCGGACAATCAGTCAATAACGCAATAATGTTCAATTAAAAAAGGTTCCCTTGGAATAGTTGTATGGGGTCCGGGCGCCATATTGGATTTGGCCAATGAATGAATTCCACTATTACTAGATACATGGAAATAGGTTCGATGACATAAGCCATCCACTCGAGTGCCCGTCTCAATACACTTTATACACGTGGTTTACAAACCGTCTTTTCTAGGTTACAGCTTCAAAGTCCAGTGTCCCTCTCCTGTGTTGAAGACCGTCGAGGTCGCCTATTTTTCTGATGACGTCGACTGGCCAAAGCAATAGCGAAGGCGTCTGCTGCCTCGAAGAGAGTTATGACACTCGCGCCAATGAGCAGCCCCATCGATCCGCCGATGTCACCTGTAACATGCACGAACAACTATTTCGTGTACTACTCCGAGCATATATATATATATATATATATATATATATATATATATATATATATATATATATATATATATATATATATACATATATATACATATACACACCCTTTTATATGTTTATACATATAAATACACAATTATATACAATTATATATATACAAACATATATATATACACATTATATATATATATATATATATATATATATATATATATATATATATATACATATATACGTAATTTATTATAACAAAGGAAGGATAACCTTATCGAAATTTAATTTTGGCGTAATATATATATATATATGTTATATATATATAATGTATATATATATATATATTCGTATATATAATTGTATATATTTGTATATATATATATATATATCATATATATCATGAGTTTATCCTTCCTTTGTTATAATCAATTACGTATATATATATATACGTAATTGATTATAACAAAGGAAGAATAACCTTATCGATATTTTATTTTGGCGTAATATAAATATACATATATAAATATATATATATATATATATATATATATATATATATATATATATATATATATATATACATGATATGTCTATATATATGAATATGCATGTACGTATATACATATATATATATATATATATATATATATATATATATATATATATATATATATATATATATATATATATATATATATGCATACATGCATAGATGTATATATATATATATACATGTCATGTTTTTTGCCGATTATCATATCATAGACATTAACGTTGTGTCATTGTAGAAAGATCTAGCAAAGCACTGTATAAGTATTTCTCCCTATCTTGCAAACACAATAACCCAAATTCGCCTTACTAAGTAAATCAATGATTGTGTAGCCCTTAAGCTGCTCGTATTCCTTGACACGCAGGTCGCGCATGTAGACATTCAGCTCCAGAAAGTTGCGTCTGAAAGAAATCTGATGACGTATAAAAATGATATGTTTTATTAAACTAAATACGTACATGTTATTGTATATGTATATATATTTATATATATATATATATATATATGTGTACATATATATATATATATATATATATATATATATATATATATATGTATATATATACAATAACGTGTACGTATTTAGTTATATATATATATATATTCCTTAACACACACACCCACACGCGTGTGTGTGTGTGTGTGCGTGTGTGCGTGTGTGTGTGTGTGTGTGTGTGTATGTGCGTGTATTTATATGTGTGTGTGTGTGTGTGTGTGTGTGTGTGTGTGTGTGTGTGTGTGTGTGTGTGTGTGTTTGTTTAGGTGTATGTGGTGTGGTGTGGTGTGGTGTGGTGTGGTGTGGTGTGGTGTGGTGTGGTGTGGTGTGGTGTGCGTAGTGTGGTGTGCGTAGTGTGGTGTGCGTAGAGTGGTGTGCGTAGTGTGGTTTGTTTGTGTGTGCTGTCAGGAGTAATGTTATCAGATGTGTAAAACATGTTCAGACCACAGGTGTAGTTATGATATGGTAGTGAAATACCTGAATACACTTCCCTGCAGTCGTGCCGTTTGCAAGAAGGATTCCATCTTGTCCATCCAATCCTTCAGTAACGTTACTTTAGGTAAGAATGTGTTGTCTTTGAGATTGTGTAATATTTCCGCATGATTCTCAATACAAGTCTTGACATCAATTACTGTTTCTCTCACTAGCAACGAAGACAATGTGCTGTCATTCCAAAAATCAAAATATATTCGCATAGCTTCTCTCCCAGAGTCGGTCGTTTTCTTGTAGTGGTCGTAGAATTTAGCATAAAACGCCTTCAATAAAGGATCAGAAACGGCACGGTCATACATCTCGCAGTGCAAATGAGCAACATCCGTAAAATCGTACAACATATTACGAAACCGATTTTGTGTGGTCGGAAAGAAATCAGTTATATAATGTTCAACAATTTTTTTTAGTCCCTCGTTCGTAAACAAGTTGGCGTAAGACAACTTGCTCGCGTATCTGCCAACGTTCAAATGACTCCAATATGTGTCAATTGTTTCGGATATGTCTTTGAATGCTTCACTTTGAAACATCATACTTGCCATCAAAGATTCCAACTGTTTGCCGTTGAGGTCGATCAAACCATTCTTGTCAATAGTCAAAAACTGTGTTTTTGGAAATCCATAAACTTTAAAATTGTTGTAAATGCGCATACGGGCTATGATACGCTGCATTGGCTGTCGTATGACGAGTGATTGATACAATCTTAATTCTCTGTCGTATTCGACTGAACTTTGCCAGAACCCATTGCTATAATTGAGATATTCATATTTAATTTCGTCACTTTGATTATCTTTGTTTTTTAAAATATGCCGCAGGCCTTTGATGTTTACAATGTATTTCTTAATGTGCCCTCGTAGCCGTGTGTACGTCATATTGATATCCCTGCTTTGCGGAAACAACTCTCTGGTTCGATAGATCGAATCGTATGCACCGTTAGGAGTTGCCGTGTAGTTCGTCAAAGGGACACCATTGTTGTAAGCATCGTGCAGTTGTTGTATATCGTCAGTAACTTTCTTCGAACAGACCAGCTTTTCTTCCAGACGCAGACGTAGGGCAGCTCGCCAATTGTCCTCGCATATTGAACTTACTGAATTTTTCAGTATCGTAAACAGCTCGAAAGCGCCGTAGACACAGTCATACAAATTCATATTATCCCAACCTGCGATCAAGTCATTCTTTACAATGTCATGCATTTTCTCTAAGCCCAATAGCATAATTGTAATATAGCTTCGATGGAAGGTTACTCCAATTTTCTTGTTCAAGTAAGGTACAAGCCTATCTATTTGAAATGTGGCCCAAGTGCTAGGTATATCTCGTAACACTCGGGCAGCCTCATCTGCATTAGCTCGCCGTCTGTCCGGCAACATACTCTCCTTGGTGTCTATCGATTCGTTCAGGTGTTTGCCCGCTCGCTTGAGGTACTCGGCAGATACACTTTGTTGGGGCCTAGTGTCCTCGTTGGCGGTCGCGTAACTCATGGCCGATGTGTAGTGTTTGACATCACACGCTGGTGGACACACGCACGACGCTGACAGGTTTTTGTTGAGTGATTCTAAAAACAAACCGACGTTAACCAATAACATTAATTTAATAACCTTAATATAATATAATATAATATAATAACATATATATATATATATATATATATATATATATATATATATATATATATACATACAGTGTATATAATATATATATATATATATATATATATATATATATATATATATATATATATATATATATATATATATATGCACGATTACTCGCACGCACTTATAAACAAACATACACATATAAGATATGGAAGCAGCATGCTGAGGCCTTTCTAATCGATAATTTGCACACTTTTTATAATATACATATTTTAGAACATTTAGTACATATATTAAAATAACTTACAATTCTCATTCACTTACTGTTTTGTGCTATATTTTATTTTTATTTTCTCATTTCAGCAAATTTGGTAAAACGTCACCGTAATTTTCATTGTGTGGTTTATGTTATACTGATCTACTGATTCTAGATGACTTGATGGCTCCTTGTGTAACCCACTGTCCCTATGGCCGGATATCACTTCAGAACCCTCTCAATTATGCATAGGTATACACAAATCTTTGACATATCTACACAAACTGCCAAGTCTTACTCTTTGTTTAAATGGCCCGTTCTAGGCCGACATTTAAATTAGCATTGATCTTACATCTCGTCTGTAGCTGGATATGTAAGCCTTAATCCTGCATCTGCAGACACAGTGGGTAGGTAACCGTTTACTTGCTCACCTATCGATGGCAGCAGACAGGTCGTGTATTGGGAGATGTTGCACACGGCGGGACCTTCTGTAAGCAATTGTTATATATACGTGTACGTGTACGTGTACGTGTACGTGTACGTGTACGTGTACGTGTACGTGTACGTGTACGTGTACGTTTATGTATGTATGTGCGTATGTGTGTATGTGTGTATGTGTGTATGTGTGTATGTGTGTATGTATGTATGTATGTATGTATGTATGTATGTATGTATGTATGTATGTATGTATGTATGTATGTATGTATGTATGTAGGCATGTATGCATGTTTGTATGTATGTATGTATGTATGCTTGCATGCATGCATGCATGTATGTATACATGCAAGCATGCATATGTGTACATGCACTATGTATTAATCCGCACAACACAGGCTGAAGACAGCGTGAAAAGTGGTGCTGTTCTAATTGTATGTGTTTTCAACAGATTTTACTTTGCAGAATACATATCATACTGTCATGATGTTACTTTTCACTTGCATCATTGGCAACTATCGTTCCAGTATTTTACGTCTGCACACGTCAAAACACCCAGACGCACACATCCACATTATATGTATATATATATATATATATATATATATATATATATATATATATATATATATATATATATATATATATATATATATATATATATATATATATATATATATATATATATATATATATATATATATATATATATATATATATATATATATATATATACGTACGTACGTACATGCACGCATTACTGGTATGCACGTATAAACACATACAAACAAATATACAAACAAACAAACAAACATAAACACACATTACATATCAATATATGCCATATATAAATATATATATATATATCATATATATCATATATATATATATATATATATATATATATATATATAAATATATATGTATATATATATATGTATGAATTTATATATATATATATATATGTATGAATATATATATATATATATGAATATATATATATATTCTAACAAAATACTCACACAACATGAATTATTGGAGCAGAGAACTTGTTTTTAAATAATGACATACATTTGAAATAGCCAAATATTATTGATAGGATTAGTAAAAGATAATGAACACATTAACCTGCATTAAACGGTGGCATGTAGAAGTCCCTGCAGCCACACGTCTTGACTGCGAAGTCAGTGACACACTCCCTGTAGCAGGCCTCCTGCGAGTAACGATCGAAGTAGCGCAGCTTTCTATGTTTCTCACAGTCACCGTATGGAGGCGGCAGGTTCGTCTCCTGCAAAATCGATATGCGACAGAAAAGTGGCTACGAGTTACAACATAAATTAAGACTGTAACTCGTCGTTCCAATTTTTGACAATCCATATTTTACATTTCTAATACAAATACATGCAATGGTTGTTGTGGGTCATTTACTATTTGTACCCAGAACTGCAAATGTATTCCTGAGAAACGACTACAAGATAAAACTATGTGACTTCACTGAACTTTTACTAAATAAATCCAATTCTTTAAAACAATCCAATAAACCAATTCAGGAAACGTTTATATTATTCAACGCATTATATACAGACACGTCTTATGAAATTAACGCGCCAGATCCAGCCCCTGACCACAAAATACCCGCTCCATAAAAAGCTTGATTTTATCAAAGTAATAACTGAATAATACATGATTGTGAAAACTAGACTACCTCTACAAATAAAACATACTATTTAAAAGTATTCTTTCATGGATAGGTGGTTATAAAAGGAATAATAAAATGCCAGGAATTTGTTCCATGTAAAATCGTTGATGGCATTCTTCTCTCAACAGTTGTGAATGTTTAATTATAATCGAAAACGACATTACGTTTTTTAGCAGGAACCTTATTAAGAACGGACTATATTGTGCAATGGAATACGTTTTTTGTAATAAAACACAACATCTACCTTCGTGTGGCTTACTGCAACGAACGAGTGCATTCCAACTGGGACGCTTTCGCCGAAGTCCTGCACCAGCGGTACGTCGTCTTGCTGGTGCAGAAGAAGCTTCAGTCCGACCGCGTTGTGTGGACCCTTCATGTACTCGTACTGTTCCACGTTAACTACCAGTTGTAGTCCGTTCTTGACTCCTGGAGAACATCGACAGTTTATTAAGTATAATGGTTTATCTTGGCACAATGCAACTATTATTACGTGATTTAATCCACCGGTTTTATCCCTCGGATCACGAAGTAAAATTGGATCGCCAAGGTGCTTTCAGTAGTTCGGCAGTCGTCACATTTTTCGGAACATTTGCTGCTATGAACCCTAGTGGAGAGGGTTACCTACCAGTTGCGTTAACTGTGGAGTTGTCACTGATCCGGGAGTTGAAAGTGTAACATACTCCGGCGTCAGTGAGTGTCAACGCGAAGTCTTCGTGACTGCACGGCATTCCCTTCCATCGACAACTATTATAACAGTGACATGTTAGTGCATATGATCAAAGAACATAGACTGACAAGAAGTATATCATCGTTCCTATGTTAAACTTATTTTAGCTGATGCTGGCTATAAAAATAAAACCAACTACAGTTGCCATTACTATAGTACATGTTGGTGTTACTAAAAGAGTTAATACAAACTAAGTATAGTTACTTGCTACCACAATCTCATTGATATAATTAGAAGATTTGGCCAACTACAACTAATAACATGACCAACAATACGAGATCTCATGATGTTATCGGTTCCTTATTGATCTGTTTCAATCGTCGACATTATATACGGTTACAACAATATAACTCTTTGATTAACATGGCCTGGGTCTGCCGTTTTCAGATCATACCATGTCAGATTTTGTGTAGAAACATGGATAAAGGTACAACACACTTTGATATATGAGTCGGATTACTGCAAAGAAATGAACACACAATTGGTGATGTACAGTTGTGTAGCCAAAATGGTTCGACACATAAAATTCAGTAGCAGTTTGTCAAACATATGCTTTGTGATTGACGTTACAATATTATGGTAGTTGGAAAATATTTACTATGCAGTTTTCTTTTGTACACAAAATACCAAAAACGTTGCCATTTGTTGTTTCCTTTAAGAAACGTTAGGCTAACTTGGAACCTACGATGCAATCATGTCTTCCTTGAGGTGTCTATGTTGAAGGTAGACATCTAGCATCGACACGTTGCCGACGCCCCACTTCGTGTAGTTGAACGTAGTGGTGTTAGTTTGAGAGTACATGTCATCCAACCAAAAGTACGATCTGGTTTCTGCAGCAGCCACTAGTCTGCAACAATCGTTGTGAACGTTGTTAATCTAATTATCAAATAACCTAACCATCATTCAGGACAGCACACGGGATGGATTTCTGGGTATTGTTTTGTGCGCTAGCATTGTTTATCCAACTATCAGAAGTGACATACCACGTAAATAAACTTATAGGGAAGGGCTATGATATCCTGCGTGTGATACATCTGGGACAGTACATGGGATGGAATTCTCGCTACTGTTACGTTTTTTCATTGTTTACCCAAATATCAGAAGTGAATCAATCTTATAATCCAGGGCTATGATATCTTACTTGTGATACATGATCATGTAATCACAACCTTCTAGAAATATCCGACACATTTCAAACAATTAGATAAGTCGTGAATGTAATATTTTTGAATTTCGAAGTTGTCGTTATGAACCGTTGATTAGTAGTTCAAAATGCTGTGATACCTGAAGGCGTTTTGGTTGCATATGGTGACGGCTGGAAAGACAATTGGTGCTTGTTGTGACGTCGATATTTTCAGTGTGACAGGCCGCCGCAGGTAGTTTCCCACCAGCAACTGACACTGATAGCAGAAAATAATGGTGCTGCACAGCACGATTGCGATCCAGAGAATTCTGCAACAGACGGATGGGTCGAAATGGTTTGAAAGACAATCAATCCGCGACGGTCTCATATTCAGAGAGCGTTGACAAGTCACCATAGTCTATAGATGTTTTCGACATCACTCGAAGCCAAAGAAACCTGACCTATTTAATTGTTACTTTTTATTTACTAACAAAATCAAATGCCACCGTAACTATGTCGTAAATATATTTAGCACTAAAACGGACCAACTATGTACATTATATATACTTTTGCAATGAGAATAAAATTAAGGTAATTAGTGTTGAGAATTTTCACGACGACAAAAGAGCCATTTATTTTTAGCAAAGAAACATTATGAAACATTATGAAGCTTTGAGGAAATGTCAATATTTGCATGACTGGTTAATATATATATATATATATATATATATATATATATATATATATATATATATATATATATATATATATATATATATATATATATATATATATTGTTGGTTACTGTTGTGTAGATAATGTATGCTAAACGTTACTGAGGTAGGCTCTTCAAATAATTGATTGCACAACAGGATTTCATTGAATGCCTGAGGAATATAATATCTTCTAGTCAGTTCAAAGTTCAAGAACCTTTTACCTTCGACCACGGTTGCTTCTCGGCTCGGTTACGTTTCTCAGCCCCTGAAATGTGGTCTTTTCACAAAACGTCTTGACCGCGTGACCCCACTTGTTGCTCGGCACGCTTGTCTCGTCTCCGCAACCATCGTGCTGCATGGACGTTGCTGTTGGCTGGCAGGTAGACGTCTGCTCCGCTTTCTTTTGGTTCGCGCAGCTAGCGTCTTTCATGTCTACAACACGCATGTTTTTTAAGGGACAAAAACATTCGTTTTGTTTTGTTCCGTATGTTTCCTAATTGGTGATGCCGCAGTTACATAGTTCTATAATTGCTTTTGTCATTAAACTGCTCTATGATACCATAGTAATTTCCGACGAGATACTGTATATCAAGGTACATGGGAATAAGGGAAGAATACAATGTTATTGTAATGTAATGTTTAGTAAACAATGAAGGATGCATCCGGAAAGAATATTTATCGTAAGGAATTATCCGTTGTGGTTCGGTGGGCAAGCAAACCCGTTAACGCAGTATTTGTTTGCTTATAGAAGAACAGTCACAGAACATACCTGCGTATGTGAAGCATTGACTGCTATATGAAATAATCGACGCACTGGTGTTTGTCTTTGACGGCTGTCGTATTTCGTTCATGTCTCGCATGACATGTCGCTTGGGGTACTTTAGTATGTCCCATATCTCATCGACGTCACGCTTGAGTTGTTCTACGTCTCTCTGCAAAGGGCAAACCAATGCTTTCGCGACTTCAGTAGCCTGGCCAGCTGCTTGATTCAGCTGCTTCATCCTGTAATCAAAACAACATATTGGCATAATCACACTCATTTTATTATTATATCAGCAGCATAGGACCAAACGCAAATACGTCAATTTATTTATAATACAACAATATGCTGCTGTAATTATTGACAAAATCACTTGGCTCACTATTATAGTCCCAGTGACAATTACATGAAATTCTAGCCATGACTGTTTCCGTCTTAGTAATAATAATAATATTAATAATAATAATAAAACGTTATGTAGACACCGTCAAATCCGGGACGTATGTCCCGTTCACGGGTGTATACATACATGTAAATAGGTAAATGAATTAATAAATATAGTTAAGCTAAAATGTAATGTTCAATGGTGTGTACATACATGTAAATAGGTAAATAAATAAATACATTTAGTTAAGCTAAAATATAATTTTCACGGGTGTGTCAACAACATTACGCTGTCGGTCGCGAAGCGACAAAGACTGCTTCCATCACTTGACTGTTGCTCTTCATGTATCTCTCTGCTGTGAGAGTGATGTCCAGGAGTCGATCTTTATGTCTCTCAGCTTCAGGTTTCTCTTGATGGTATCCTTGAACCGGAGACGAGGGCGCCCTCTCTTTCTCTGACAAGCAGACAGTTGGGAGTAGAGAACCTGCTTTGGTAGCCTGTCTGGTGACATCCTCATGAGGTGTCCAGTCCATCGGAGATTCTTTCTGATCAGAAGATCTTCCATAGATGGCAGCCCTGTCCGTTCGAGTATTTCCTTGTTTGTCACTTTGTCCATCCAGGTTATCCTCATGATTGATCGCAGATGTCGCATCATGAAGGCATGCAGCTTTTTCACCTGTCGTCTGTACACTGTCCAGGCCTCGGCTCCGCATAGGAGGGTGGACAGCACGATTACACGGTATATCTTGCATTTAACCCGCATGGACACATGGTGGTTGTTCCAGAGTCTCTGGCGTAGTCGGCCAAAAGATGCACTAGCATTGGCCATCCTCCTCTGTATTTCATCGTCAATGCATCCATCATTTGATATAGTGCTTCCGAGGTAGGTGAATTCCAGAACAGAGTTCAACTTGTTTCCATCAACCATGATATCCTCCTCTCGGGTTCTTGTAGAGTTGGGTTGGTACAGCACCTCGGTCGTCTTGATGTTAATCTTCAGGCCAAACTTCTTTGACGCATTGGAGAAAGCATCCACTATAGTCTGCATCTCTTCAGCAGAGTGTGCAACCAGTGCACTGTCATCTGCGAATAGCAGCTCTCTCATCAGTATCCGAGTAGTCTTGGTATTCGCTCTGAAGTGTACGACGTTGAATATGTCAGCGCTCTGTCTGGACTGTATGTAGACGCCATCCCCCATGTCTCGGAAAGCATCATCGAGCATTGCTGATAGGAAGATGGAGAACAGCGTGGGGGCCAGTACACATCCTTGCTTGACCCCATTTGTGACACTGAACGATTCCGAGACTTCCCCTCCAACACTAACATTCGCCATCATTCCGGTATGTAATGACTCGATCATTGTTGTGAACTTCTCTGGGCATCCATATTTCCTCAGTAGCTGCCACAGCCCGGTCCTCCCAACTGTATCGAACGCCTTACTGAAGTCGACAAATACCATGTACAATGGTCGGTCCTGCTCAATGCACTTTTCTTGTAGTTGTCGGAGACAAAATATCATATCCACGGTGCTCCGGTTACCTCTGAAGCCACATTGAGTCTCTGGAACTACCTCTGGTGTTATGTTGGTAGATAGTCTGTTGAGTAGGATCCTGGCGAAGATCTTGCCTGCTATGGAAAGAAGAGAGATTCCTCTATAGTTCCCACAGTCTGTTCGATCACACCTTTCTTGTAGATGGTTACAATGCTGGCATCCTTCCATATTTGTGGTACATAACCCACCTCCCAGACATTGGTGATTAGTTGGTGCAGTCTGCTGAACAGATTGTCTCCTCCGTGCTTCCATACTTCTGCAGGAATTCCATCTCCTCCAGGTGCTTTGCCATCTTTCAGGCCGGCGATTGCTTTAGCCATCTCATCCATAGTTGGAATCTCATCTAGGCTTGTCTTGATAATGCGCTGCGGGATGTTTTCCAAAGCTTCGTGATCTATATCTCCAGGGACGTTGAGTAGCTTCTGGAAGTGTTCACTCCATCTTGCCACAACTCTCTTGCTGTCAGAGAAGGTCTCCATTCCATCTGCTGATTTCAGTTGAACAGGTCCCTTCTTTTTGGGTCCCCACACTTCCATCAGTCCACTGTAGAAGCCCTTCATGTTGTTACTGTCAGCAGTTCTCTGCAGCTCCACTGCCTTCCTTTCCCTCCAGCCTGACTTCAGTGCACGGGTGTGTTTTTGTAGCAGTCTGCAGGCGTCTTTATATGCTGCAGTGGTGGATCTAGTGCTCCTGGTTTGCAACACTCTCTGGTGGGCTTGGTCTCTTCTGCTCATAAGGGTTTGTAGCTCCTGGTCGTTGGAGTCGAACCAGTCCTGGTGTTTTATGTCTGGCTTGCCAAGATATGTCTTGGCTGTGTTGTACACGACCTGCTGCAGAGCTTCCCATTCCTCGTCTGGTGTTGAGTTTTCCTTCTCCTCCCATTGGGCGAGAGCACTGTCCATCTCCTGCTCAAAAATCTCCCTATGGCTGGTGGTACTTAGTTTTCCTGTGTTGAGCTTGGTCGGCTTACTTGTTCCTTGCCTGCTGTGCTTTTGTCGTATTGTGAAAGCCACTTTTGACCTCAGCATCTGGTGATCGGTCCAACAGTTTGCTCCACGCATGGCTTGGGTACTGTGGATGTCCATCTTATCGCGACACCTCGTGATGATGAAGTCGATCATATGCCAGTGTTTCGAACGAGGATGCATCCAGGTGGTCTTGTGTTCATCCTTCTGCTTGAACATGGTGTTCGTCATTATCAGCTCGAACTCAGAGCACAGAGCACAGAGCCAGTAGAAACTCGCCATTGGAGTTGCATTTCCCAATCCCATGTTTGCCCATGACCAAGGGCCACTTGTCATTGTCTCTTCCTATTCTCGCATTGAAGTCTCCTATCAGCAGTAGCTTATCTGTACGAGGGATGCCACTGAGCACACTTGCCAGCTGGTTCACGGGTGTGTACACACATGTAAATAGATAAAACATATACATATATATATATATATATATATATATATATATATATATATATATATATATATATATATATATATATATATATATATATATATATATATATATAAGCTAAAATATTATAATGTTCGTTGTGTAAAACTGGTTATGTAGAAAATAAAAATGTTTTTAATTGTTTCTTAAATTGTGCTAGATTGCCGTTGTCGCGCTTATTCCTAGGGAGTTTGTTCCACAGAGTGGGTCCTGCACAAGCAAATGCACGGCGGCCGAAACGTTCCCAGTTCACTTTTGGCACCTCGAGTAGTAACCCGCCTGCAGAACGCAGCGATCGGCGAGGCGCGTGCTGGAGTAGCAGTGCCGCGAGATACTCTGGGGTGGCTGCCACGAGAGCGACCAAAATGGTCTTAGTGACAGTCTCGTCGACCCCTGGTTATTTTACCTACAGTAACAATTCATAATCACTTATAATTACATTTCTATTATTTACTACGCAATTACTTGACAGTTTGATGCACAGCGGTACTAATGTAATATTATTGTATAACTTGAGCTGTAGGTAATTCGTATGAACATTGCTTTACGTATATTTTTATTGGGTCAATAAACACTTCCGATTACAAATCCGATTCCGATTCTGGCGTGCCATGGTATAAAGCCCTGCGCACGACTAGTAGCTTGTAGTCGATACGCTTTCTGACAGACAGCCAGTGTAATTGCCGCAGTATTGTCGTCATGGACTGCCGGTCGCCCCGCCGGATTTCCATAACAATTCGAGCTGCAGACCGCTGGACCATTTCCAGACGGTGCAGATGACGATCGCTGATGCCGAATATTATCGCATTGTCATAGTCAATACGCGATGTCACCAGTCCGTGTATGAGACTCTTACATACAGTGGTGCTAACCGAGTCTCGTATTTTTGCAATTCGCGACAGATGGTAGTAGGCAGAAAGACAAACGTTGACAACTTGTGACGTCATGGTTAGGTTAATATCAATGGTAAGGCCTAGGTCCAGTATACCTGGGGAAGTGTCAACGAGCTGGCCACATATGCTGACGAGGGTTAACGATGTAGGCGTACGTAGACTTGACGAACGGATGACAATGGCTTGCGATTTGTTATCATTCATCACAAGTCCATTGTCACAGAGCCATGATTTCGCATCTTGTACGCAGGCTTCCATATGCGGGAGGCCTTGTGTGTGGTCAGTTGGTGGGAAAGTGATGTAGAGTTGATTGTCGCCTGCGAATAGGTGATGGTGAATGTTGTGCTGCTGTAGAAATGTCGTCAGTGGTGCGATGTATGCATTGAATAGCAGCGGTCCAAGGACAGTCCCTTGTGGCACTCCTGTGGTCATGGTCTCTACTTCCGACACGCCACTCATTACGCGTACGACACATGTTCGATTACACAGGTAAGATGTCAGCCAGGCAAGGACGTCTCCAGATAGCCCGTATCCAGCCAACCGTCGCAGCAGTGTGTTTTGGTTAATGGTGTCGAAGGCCGCACTTAGATCGAGTAGCACGAGGAGCACACTCCGGCGACTGTCAATCGATTGGGCGATGTCGTTGTGTATGCGCACGAGTGCGGTTTCCGCACTATGATGCGCACGGTATGCACTTTGACATATGCCATAGATTCCGTTCTCCTCCATAAAATGTTGTAACTGTTGTGCAACGAAACGTTCAGTCATCTTCGCCACAAACGTGATGTTGGATATTGACCGGTAATTCGTTAGCACGCTGGCGTCAGATCCGCCCTTCTTCAAAACCTACAACGACAGCGTGTTTCATGGGTGCAGGAAATACAGTTGATGATAGCGAGGTGTTGATGATCCGGGCCAACAAAGGAGAAAGAGCGTCGATGTAGTGTTTCACTAGTGATGTCGGCAGTGGGTCTAGTTCACACGATTTTGTGGCAGATGCGAGTGCTATTTTGTTCACATCCGAGAGTGACGCAGGTTAAATAATCCCCAACCTCGAATGGTTTGTGTCGTGATTTATCCGGCTACCAGAGAGACCAAATTAAATCAACTCCAACGACCCGAGAAACAAATCAAAAATAGCTTAGCAGTAACCAACGCATTCAAGTCAAATCCGAAATTCACAGAGACTATGTTTGGTTTACCTCGACCACCGTATAGACCACTGTAATTCAATTGTGAGTGTGACTAACTTTACAACGCAATCTACATCATTTAATCATAATATTATATATCCCTGTAACGTAACGAAAAGTTATTATATCACGCAATATAAATCCTCAGGATTGCTCAAAGCACTTTACGCTTAACCCCGTGGCAGACCTGTTCAGTCTAACACTTTCGCGGCTTCTCTGGGAAGCAACCCGCCACACAGCCAAATTTACCATATTCAATGTGTTTCTTTCTTCTCTAATATTTGCAGTTCCAAACAAGGATCTCGTTTGCCTGGTGTCATATACACATGTTTAAACCAAATGTCAAGTTGGCACTGTATTGTTGTTTTTGTGCAGATACATACACCGCCCGCCCGCCCGCCCGCCCGCCCGCCCGCCCGCCCGCCCGCCCGCCCGCCCGCCCGCCCGCCCGCCCGCCCGCCCGCCCGCCCGCCCGCAAAAGTCTAGGGTTACGCTTATTATGTCAATTAAACTATCTGTATATTTTTTTCTAAAGGGCAGCTACATCATACAATCACACAAAATAGGAACTATTCCATTTCAGCCATCTAACCTAGACACGGGCAACATTAAACCAGTCGTAGTCATAAAACGTTAGTCCAGTTATAATGGTTGTCGAAATATTGTACTCGGCCAATTTTATATCATACAGAAGCGCGCAAAAACAAAACAGAAAACGCAATCACACTCACCTCTCCTGGGTAGAAACGAGTAAAAACGATATACGATATTTGTTGCAATCCGAAACGTTGGTGGTCTTCAAATGGTGGCTTCTACTAGGACCGCGCAGTAAATGTTTTCGCGTATCACGGTATTCATATTCAAGCAAAGGTGACGGAGTGAGGTCGCGTGTCTCATAAATAGCCAATCAGCAGCTGCCACATGTAGCTGCCGCGGCGTGTGCTGCTACTCTGGGTGTGTACGGCCAGAGATAATACATCCGAGTCGGGGCTCTTCGACGTCATAGCGCCCTCACATGGATGGGGAGCAATTTAAAACACATAACGTACTAAACAACGAGACGTTCGAGACTAAGCGAGAGCTGTGCGCATTTGGTTTCACGCCCCGTGAAACCAAACCAATATAAATCCTCAGGACACCACCTTCTATATAATAGCTCTTATACGGCACTTCAAGTAACTATCACGTTGTTGAAAGTATTATCTATGATGCATTTTCACCAATTTGTTAATGATTGTTAGTCACGGTTGTGCTTAAGATAATTGTTTACAGCGAAAATCAATATATCCATGAGATGTTACTGTACATAAAAATGCAAACAGAACGAGGCTAATTTCGAGGCTTTTTTGTGTTCGTCCATGGTTGCTATCAGACTATGGGTATCCTCGTTTTAAGTTTGTGTTTGGTGCCGTGTGTGCGTGCGTGTGTGCGTGTGTGCGTGTGTGTGTTTATGTGTATGCGTGCGTGCGTGTGTGTGTGTGTGCGCGCGTGAGTGTGTGTGGTATTGTATGTGTGAAATTATTTTTGCAGTGATTTAATAGAGTGTAACTAGTAACACCTAACGTATAACATCTAACGTACACAGGAAATGTGCTGAGCTCATGTCGCTTAAATACGAATGCACTAGAGACAACGGCACTAACAGAGATACAACAGAAAGTTCAAGTTTTAGAGAGAAAAAACCTGGTTGTTAAGAAGAATCGTGGGAATTAACAGGATTGATAAGATATCAATGGATGAAATGAGAGTCGTGGTTGGAGAAGAAATGA